>JAHBOF010000155.1:0-225271 GCA_020736565.1 Coprinopsis sp. MPI-PUGE-AT-0042 | reverse complement strand
GTCCAGGAGGACAGGGTTGCTGGGCGGATGGCCACTTACCACGGCGAATGATATCGGCCTGGCCTATTTTGTTGTCAGGAGCCTGGGCAGGGCCAAAATGTTCCAAACCAGATGCAGGGAATTCAACAGGCCCCAGCTTGACCTAAAAACGGACAGTAGTTGAGAGCGTTGACGCAAGTTTTGAATAAGCTGATCGACCTTCACAAAGTCATGCTCATGTTCGATTCTTTTTGCCTGGGTCCAATCGCTGAGGAAGCCCTCGCCATATGTCGTCACATAAGATACTGCATAAGTGACGTTATCCGCCGTGTGGTAGCCGAGGCCTTTCTGCTTCGCTGGATCGATTTTCATTTCTTCAAGGGCGTCTTTCTTTGTCTTTCCGTCAAACGTGATAGGCGATGGCTTGTTGAAAGGGGGGCTGAGCGGGAGGCGGCTCTGCCAGGTATACACTTTTGATTTCAGTCTGAGGATCCATGGGTGTGCCAGAAGAAGGGTTAATCTCACCCGAGTTACGCCAGATGTCTGCCATATCTATAGCTGGCTTGGTGCAGGCATCGAAGTAAGCCAGCTGGACGCCGTGGTATGGAATGATCATCTGCTTGCAGCGAGCAATAGCGCGGGCTTTGACAGCATCCTCCTTTTCTTCCTTCTCCGCAGGCAACTTTTCCCTGCAAGAGAGCGAAGAGGGAGTGATTACTTCTTTCAATAATGCATCGAGGGTGAGATCGGGTCACTTACACCTTCATAATCATATCGTCATTCTTGGCGAATCCCATTGCCCATTTGTGATATTTGTCTTCGAAGCTGGGACAGGGTTTGGTGATCATTAGTGCACTGATGGCCCGGCTTTATCAAACTGGCATGGCGTACCTGGCATTCCAGAGCTCAGTGCCCTCCTCCTTGTTGGCAACGGGATCCACAATGAGGGCAATGCGCGCTTTCCTCATCGCCTCCACGCAGCCATCCTCCCCGCCAGACCCGAGGATGATATTAGCGCGTTCAGTAGCGTGGCGCACCATCTAGGCACCTTATCTTCAGTCTTGAGCTCGGATGGGCGCTGGCAGCTTACCTCAGAGTAGTCGTTGTTCCAAGCGCGCTGGGCAGTGGTATAGGCAGCTGCATCATTCCCGTTAGCGAGTGAGCGGCTAGGGAGGGTAAGATAAACCGACTCATTGCATTGAGAGAAAAGTAGTGCTGGGCCAAATAGGAGCGAAGGGTCAAGACAATCTGAAAGTAGTGAGTGTTCGCATTCAGACTACCTCTGACCGTAGAAAGAGAAGGCACACATGCCTTGTCGTAAGTCAAGAGCCAAGTACAAGCAAGGAGGTATAGATCGAACATCTCTTGGGTGATTTCGGTTGGATTCGCGCCGATATATGTCTCCATGGCGGGAATAACCTTCTTCAAGTCATCGTGATTCGAGGTAAGCTGGGTCGACTTATTGTTGTCATCGGGGACAAAGTCCTTGATGTGCTCGTTGGCTCCATATGGGAGGAACAGGTTTAGGTCCCCAAGCTGGCTTTGGAGGTAAGTGCTAGGTGGACGCCAATGGGAAGTCAATGGGGCGCCGACAAGAAAACGAGGACGAGACATACACAGGAGGGGCGATCTTATCTCTGTATTCCTCGAATTTTTCGATCCTCTGTCTTCGCTCGGTTTCATCTTGGATGGTCTCTTTCAGCTTAACCTCAATGTCGTGCCTGGCGTCCTTGATTGCCTGAAGAGTCTCGCCGATCAAGCCTTTGACTTCGTCGAGGTTGGGGGTTTTGGCTTGGACGACAACTTTTCCGTCAGCAGCATTTTGCTCACTCGCGCCAAACATAGCTTCCACAGCGGGGACGGCATTCGACATAATGGGACCTAGCAATGTCAAGACCTAACGCGCGCATGTGTTTGAAACGTCTTACCTACGACGGGGATGGCATTGACGATTCCAGGAAGTAGCTTTCCTGCTTGTTTGATTAAGGAACTCGGTTTCCACTAAAGAGCGGCGACGCAAAGTAACTAGGTATGCCGTGCCCAAGAAGTGCAAATAGACGAACCTCGATGCTGGGTGCGATGGCCTTGACAGCCTTGTCGGCGAGTCCGCCAAGGAAGCCAGTGATAGAATCAAAGAACCCCATGGTTGAGCGTATTTCAGGGCTAAGAGGATCTGGGTGGTTGGAGGCTCAGGACATGTTGGGTTTTATAGGATATACAGGCACCCCCTTTCTGATGGATGGTCAGCAGGTTCGTCAGATACTTAGCAGGAGGTGTAAACACTCCGTATATTATTTAGGGCGATCGTCAGTATTTTACTCTGCCCCCGAAGAAAAAGAACCCTTGTAATGTCAGAGCAAGTCTTGTGTTCCAAGATCATAATAGACTTTAGCGCCCGCGTGGGGCCCCTGTCTGTCAAGCAACCGACTTTATTGGATCACAGGAGACAGAAGACATTCAGATGCTCTTTTAATATCGGACTAGAAGCGACCAGCAGGTTAAGCCGAAAGCTTGTGATTGGTTCAGCAGTCATTAAATACCACGGTATTGTACCAGGACTCTCGTCTTTAATTGCAGGTTTTCAGAGTTGGCTGACTCCGAGCTTTTCCATGAATCTTCGGTCTCTGACGTTAGTGGTGCGCGTCCAACCTTGATGCATTATTTGTGTTCTATCCAAGGGTCTAACGAGGAGAGATTCTTCAGCTGAATTACGCCCAAAAATCTCGACCTTCTCTGCCCAAGTGACCGCTGAACAACTTGAAGGCCTACACTGACAATTGCAACGGGTCACTTGCTCATTAATATTGGAACCTCACATTTGACGGGATTTGAGCTTCCTAGAGCGTCACTGCTGGGGTCATGAATCGCAAACTGGATGTCACAGATAATACAATTGCAGCTATCAGGGTGATAGTGAAGTGTACTCGTGCCGAATAGAAGCTTGCACTTTGAAATGGGCGCCCCCTGCCGACTTGATACCAACGCAATGCCATTCAGATGGATGCGATATGATCTTTTCAACATTGCGCCTGACCTCTTAAACAGTCACCAACAGTCGAAGCTCTCTGGTACCAGTGATTGTGATTTCTGTCGCTGGACCTTGACCTCAAATCCGGCTGACAGATGCTTAGGCATTTAGACGCCACTTCACATACTCGACAACAAGGTCAAATCTACGAGATTCGGTATTGACAAGACGTCAACAAGCGCAAGAGGGGGATGTCTCATAGCTTCAGCGCTGACGATGATGGCTGCAAGTACTAAATCAAAGGATTGAACGCGAACCGCTCGGAGACGTTGTCGGCACAGATTTTCAGGGAGTGCAGTGCGGCTTTACTGTAACCGAATACACTCGCTCCTGAGCTCATGGGCAGTTTGTGATAGAGAAAGGGAAGATCAGGTGGCAGAATGACTTAGAAACGTTCCCACCTAGGTGTGGGGCCACACGTCCTGCTGGATCACTAACAACTGTGACGCCCCTTAGAAACTCCCTTGATCAGCTGGACGCCCTGACATCGTAGAGGCTGCTCAATTCTTTCAGCGAGATGGTCGACGATCGGGGTGAAATAGCGTCGATGCGACCAGCGTGAGGAGGATAGGCGAAGGGCGCTTATTATATTTTGGCACTTGCTCGTGCCTTGCACGGCGTGTGTGTGGCTCCGCGGGCCTCCCCGTTTATGCAATAAAGGGTGTTATTCTCCAACTGACCTATGCGCTTCCAAAGATTTCTATTTCATCCACTCAAACGACTGCCGAACAAGACCTTAATTCACGGCAATTCCCTTATGTCCAGAGGAGCACTTGTCAAGGCTGACCAACGAACATGTGTGCGTGAGGGAGTGACCTTCTCCGGAGCTTTCCTCACCACATTCAAGGTGTCCTACCAAGCAAGTTATTTGGAAAACATCAGTGGCATCGCGGACAAGTATTAGCAGACTACTCTGGCATGTACTGGAGTATAGGAATCCCAAAGCGATTTGAAACGGAGCAAGCCCCAAGACCTCCATGGCGTACTTAATGCCATACAAACCAAAGGCAGGTACAATTTCAGGGAAGTTAATAGTGCGAAATCACTGGTAGAATGGACCCGAACAGAAACACCCTCATCGACAAAGATAGCAACTCGGCGGGGATAAAGAACTCGGAGTATTGCCAAATCTGCGCTGATCTCCTCAGGGGGTGCTTGTGGGACAACCAGGAGCTTGGAAACCGTTTGAACAGAAAAAGGAGAGGGACCAGAGTGGGTGGCAGGATAGCCCAGGAAGGCGCTTGGCTGGGTGCGGTGCCTTGTGGATTGCTTGCCCGGCGGGTTACCTAGACATTGATAAGCTGACTTACACTCGCAACGACATGGTCAACTTTAAGAGGCTTTAATGTCAATGAGATCAAGGTGAGTTGGAGGAGAGCGGTGTCAGCCTTACCACTAGCGCCTGGGATTCTTCGGCGCTTGAATATGCATTGCATCCGAATCCTGCTTCGTGTTTAGACGGTTGAATGAGACATGTGGCGCATTCCTGATGCTACGGACACCGTAGCCAAGTGGTTACGGCGACAGATTAGAATTGCCTTGGCTTCTAAGCATCTGTTCCTCTTTGAGGGCGCAGGTTCGAATCCTGCCGGTGTCGTCTTTTTGCCTACATATCCTTCGCCCCTCTCTACACGATAGCAGGAATTGAACACGTCTGATAAGCCCCTACGGTTCCCAACTCCGAATCTGCGCCCAGAATTCAAACACCCGAAATACTGGATCGATTCTTGCTAATCGATCAGCGCTTCAGCCCTGCCATCGTTCCACCAGCAATCTCTGTCTCGGGGTCTTCTAGAGTTGCACTCAACGATGTCCTCGCTCAGCACAGTCACAGCCTTGCCACACGCAGTCGATTGCGTGGAAACTGCAGCATCTCGCGTTCTGGCGAATCTTGACCTTCTGTCTGTCATTTTCGCTGAATTGCGAGTTTCGCTGTCAGAGGGAGTACTGCCATCTCTGAGGCGAAAGAACATCCGTGGCAACTTTCTAAAAGTTGCCAAAACCTGTCGAGCATTTCTGAATCTGGCGCTAGACTATGTCTGGCAGAACATGGACTCACTCGTTCCTCTACTTCGTCTTTTGCCTGGGTTTCTGGAACAATCCAACGCCTTCGTATGTTGGCCACTCCTCATTCGATATTCAATCAGCCTCACGATAAGCCTAATGCTACTCTCAGGTATTGCTCGGCGAACATGAACCTCTCAGCGCCCGCGCCAGATTCTCCATATGCGTCTCGCGTAAAAATATTGGAGCTGCAGCGTAGGGCTCACATGTTGGTCCCTCCTACCACATCCGTCTTGCTCTCCTGTGCGCTTCCTCCGGGCATGCATTTTCTACCGCACCTCAAAGAGATACAGGTGGGAGATGTATCAGATCTGGCCCTCTCACTCCTTGACTTTATCCTGGCTGGCCCTAATGTTGAAACCTTGGTCCTTCTACAGGACTGTTTTCATGAATCGAAAACTACCCCAACGAACCTTCGGGCAATGTGGGACAGAGTGGAGGGCTACCAACCAAATTACGAAGGTTATCCATCTCCATCTCCGCCTTCGCTACGCCTACACGAAGCTGCGCCATCAGCTGGGAAGTTATCTCCCGAATGGTGAACCTCGAGGAGTTTGAACTTGCCGGAGAATACACCATCGAGGCCGACGGTCTCGCATCCTTGTTAGCCCTTGCCAAACTCTCGAAGCTGACATTCGCGGGCACTGTGTACGTGAACCCAAGCTGACTATCGTCCGCTTCAACTACCGGACCTTTCTTCAAAGATCTCCGAGTACTCGAGCTATTGCTCAACACAAGTCATGTCCCAACTCAACTTCGTGCCATGGTCCCCATTGATTCCCTGGTGGAACTGAGGTTATATTTGCCACGTTCCTATCAAGGAGAAAGACCCGCCCTGTGGGACGATATACTTACCATGCTTTCAGAGTCAGGACCTGCCCTTGCGTCTCTCAGCATGATGGCAGCCTCTAGGCTCCGGATTCCTCGGGATGTCACGACATCACTATGCACCATATCCTCCCTTTCCTACCTCGTGTTGGGCACACTTCTCGTCCAAGAAGTACCTAAAGGAGAGTCCAAGGATGCTGACGATGCATTTCGAGGGATTCTGCAGCATCGGGCCAAGAGAGCCTCATACCCGCAGTACCTCTCACCACCCTTCACTTCCCAAGGCTGTTCACGGGAGCATATAGCAGAATGGGCCCCAAGTCTTGTATCTACCTTGCTCAATATGGCAGGAACATCGCAGATGTGCGAATTGCTAGGGATTCTTCACATCCTCTGCCTGATCTCGGCAACTTCAGCTCACCACTGGCACCCGTTCCCGCACCCTCCGAACGCTTTGCATTGTCGACGTCAGGCCTACACCTTTCAAGCCGGAAGAGTACAAGCCACTTGCAGTATTTATACACACGCTCTTTCCTTGCCTTCAAGAAGTGTGCAGCGCTCCGGCACCCCCAGAAGGGGGGTGGTAGGCGCTTACCTGTCCAAAATGAACAGGACCAGAGAGGACATTGGAAAGTCGTGGACGATTTTAGAAGGCTTTTGAAGATGAATGAAGTCCTGAGCTCGCTGATCTCTGCTGGTAATTAAACCTCCTACCCTAGATTACCGTCCCACTACGTCGGGAAGCTCGCAGACCAGATTTTGTGGTGGGATTGTCAGTGAGCCTGTCGACTACTTACTGTGCTTCTGATGTTGGCTGAGAACTTAGTTTACGAAAATCCAAGGAAAAAAAACCCAGGAAATGAGAATCTCCGTCTCTGTCGCACATGCCTTCAAACTATGTCAACGATTTAGTAATACAGTGAAGATATCAACACTAGAGAAATGAAGAGAAAGTCGAGCAAGAGTGCCGTAGCGACACCGGCAGGATTCGAGCCTACACCCTCAAAGAGGAACAGATGGGTGAAAAGTTTATCTGAAAGCAATCTTAATCTATCGCCCGTAACCACCACGGTTGTCTGCAGGCAACTTCTGAGACGAGAGGCCGCGGCCAGACGATACCGAAACAAACAGATTTTCAGGCAAACCAGGCACAAAAGCAGTGTCATTCAGCTTCATTTAATTCTATCTCTTACGTCTATTCTATCTTCTTAAATACGTCTAGCGTTGTCGTCAGTTATGGGATACCCAGGAGACGTGCTTGTGCTTTCTGATCCTGGCAATGTATGTGAAAGGTATACAAGCGCCACCTGGAAGTCGCCTTCAGTACCACTGTCGCGAGCAAATAAAGGGATACACACGTTGAAAACGATATAAGCGCAGAACAGGCCAAAGTCGCGCCAATGTCGCTCGTAAAAGATGTTGAACGTCGGACCAAGCCATTCGTCTGTCGTCCGGCTGGGGCAAAACAAGCACCCTGTCGAAGCATCGGGGTTCGTCAGGTAACCTCCCGCCCTGGATATGTACGGGTTCAAGTAGCCTCCACATGTTTGGCCTCCCGGAGGTTCAAGAGTAACCAATTCGGTCGAGGAGCAGTTGATCGGCTGTCGTCCAACAGCTTGAGTCCTTGCGGTTAGTTCCCATATCACCAGAGTGACGAAACAACGCACCTTGCCCAACCATAGCTTCGATCAGATAGGTGTAGGGAGACAAATGGTACATCCATTGCCACCACCCCAGCAGCCGGTATGGCTGGACGACACCGTCGCTAGAAACTGCGTAAGACAATCTAATGACACAAAGGGAGGTGAGACTCACAAAGTTATCACGAAGGAAAACAGGAACGAGAAATCAAGCTCGCAATTTCTGCTGTTGGACAAAGTGACGCCACTGCCAGTGCCCAGGTTGTGTAGTAGCAAGGGAAGAGAACACCATACATGAGGTAGGTGAAGCCTCCACGCGACGATGGGAATCCGACAGTCCAATACCAGCAACAGAAGAACAACGTCGATCCCAGGATATTCCACGGCAATTCCACCAGGATCTGCGACCGTCACCAGGGCAGTCCAGTGATACATTCGGCTCGAACGTTCCCGAATCTCGTAGATGCTCCGCATCTTTTAGAAAATGTCGTGAGGGCGGAACAGTAGCAAGCTTGGGAAGGACCTACCCCGATATATGGCACATGCAGCTGTCCTGCAAGCGGAGCGCTCTGTAGAGGATGTTGAGGCATGACTGACGGGCTAAGGGCCGAATTGACATACCACAATTGTCGCCATAAATATAGCCTACAGCGGATAATAGTCAGTCCCATCCCCACAAAGCAGTCGGGCAAACGCACAAATAATTTGTTCTGGCTATCTTGAATGGTGTCTTTCGATTTGAAGAAAGTGAAGCCAATGAAGAGACCCGAAGTGATGTTGAGGGTAAGCTTGGACATCAGATACGTAGGGTCCCTCCAATACGATCTAAATGAACGCTGGAGGACGACGGCTGCCTGGTATATCCATGGCGTAGCGAACGTTGATTTCAATGTCGCAGCGACGGGCGGATTCTTGCGTCCATCATCATGGATCTTCTTCAGCTCTTCCTTCGTACGTGAAGACTCTTCAGAATTGGTCCATACTTCGTTCCAATCGCGGTCAGTCGTGGCTGCCGCACCAGCACCGATAATATCCAGCATGTACTCTGCACTGTGAATCGTTTCAGTATGCGAGGTGGTAGGGATGCCGCTGACAGAAACTCACGGGTTCTCCTCCGGTTTACACTTCCGAGCGCCATTGGATTCAAAGTACTTGATCAGATTCGAGGAGTGATGCCCGGTGTCGCCGAAGAAAACAACTTGACCGCCTTTCTTCAGCAACAAAAGACGGTCGAAAACCTGGAATAGCTCTGCTGAAGGCTGAGGTGCTGATGTTAGTTCGAAGTCCCGAAGTTTTCGAGTTGACCTGCCTGATGGATACTAAGTATAGGTTGTCAGCATGTTACAGTAGCAAAATATGTAGAGACCTACGTGCACAAGATTGCTTGACCATTATCCGCTAATGTTCGAAGGAAAGCCATGATAGCCCAGGCGCTCTGAGAGTCGAGGCCGGACGTTGGCTCATCAAGGAATAGTAGTAATTTAGGCTTGAGGGCAGGGTAAGGCGTAGAACGTTTTGGAACTCCATTGAGACGCACCTTGGCTGCGAGTTCAACACCGATCGTCGTTCGCTTCTTCTGCTCCACACCTAGCGTGCCAACCATCGCGTCTGCAAAAGGCTCCAGTCCACACATCTTCAGGCATTTTTCGACGCTATCGTGAACTTAGTCAGATGCGTGATCAATTTTACGTTATGTTCAGCACTCACTAGGCATCTTTCTCGGCCTTGGATACAGAGCTAGGTTGTCGAAGACGAGCAGAGAACTGTAACGCTTCTCGAACTGTCGTTTTTCCGGCGTGGGTGTCCATCTGTTGACAATATCCCGTTTGCGATTGGAAATCTGGAGGCAATCCCTGCCCGTTGAAGAAGCGATCCCCAGTGATAACACCACTGTCTGTGCGCTCTGCCAAGACGTTCAGCAGTGTGGTCTAGGATATGCAATCAGCGACAGTGCAAGGGATACCGTAGAACAGGCTACTCACCTTACCAGCACCGGATTCTCCCATCAAGGCGGTCAGTTTGCCAGGTGCCACATACCCTGAAACGTCGTCCAAGAGAACGCGCTTCTCGCCAGATACAGACACTGTATACGTGATGTGGTCCCAGGAGAAGACATTCTCCATCTTGGGCTGCTCGGCCAGAGCATCTTTGGCATCCTCTTTGCCAGCACCTTCATCGGCCACGTTGGAGGACTTATTCGCCGTAGCTTCCTTCTCCTCGTCGTTGCCCACAGCGGCTTCTGCCTCCTCGACAAGTGCGGGCTTGGTACCCCTCTTGAACAGCGTGATATCTCTGCCGCCTGAGACCCCTGTATTGTATTCGGAGAAGATGAGCAGCCAGCATAGGAAGCCGATGCCAAAAGCGATAACAATGCCGAAATTCTGTGATTCAAATGGTTAGCAGAGTTCAGAGGTAGAGCAGGCGGGCTCACGCACCCTCCAGAGGTGGTTATACATGTATCCATAAGAGAGCATCAGATAGGTATCCCCGTTCACCGTTGGTTGCCCTGCCTCGCCTCCTACAACAGGGCAGACTTGGTTTGCGACCGATACACCCTCATAGCCAGGCCCTGACGGGACAAGGCTTGCGCACGCTCCATCCAGGGCATGGAACTCGTTCGCCATCAGGCCCTCGAAGGCATAGAACGTGGGCTACAAACGGAAAAGTCAGGACGAGCGACAACGGGGACCCCAATCGTGACTCACGTTGATATACGATATCCAACGCAAAGCACCAATCATCGATGGCCGAGGAATCTGGTATCCAGTGTAGATGGATAGAGCCAGGAGTAGGATGCCGGCTACAGCTTGGGCGGGCGCTTCTGACTTGAACGACGCAGCCAATCCTCGGAAGAAAGCTTTCATCGAGACCGCGATCGCGAAGATGAACACAAAATAGATGCTTGAAGAACGAGTCAGCTAACTTTGTGAACAGAATGGATGAAAGCAGAACTGACAAAAAGCTGCTGGCCGTTTGCTCGAGTTGGACGACGAAGTAAAGGATGACGGTGAAGCACACCATCGTAACGAAGACAAATGGGATGTCCACTAAAGTCAAGGCGAGGGCTTCTATCATGGGGTGGTACATAGCAGCTTGTTCGTGCCGATGGACAATACGACGTTGGGCGAATAGGGCGGGGATTTCCGACATACTGAACAAGGCCGGCAAGAATGTCGAGCTGTAGGCAACGTTAGTGAAACATCGCTTTACCCACGAAACTCGACGTACAAGAAGAGAACACCTCCTCGAGAAAAGTAGGCGCCTGTATTGTCAGGGAGCTTCAAAAATGTTGTGCCAATGATGACCGCCTGAGCCACGAATGTACTGCCCGATCGTTAGCCACGTCTAAACGCAAATGCAAGTGATTCTTACAAGGTTTTCAGTCCTTGAGCCAGAAAGCTTCCTCTCATGATTTGGATTCTTCGCAGCATTACGATGCGGGTTTGCATGGGGATCGAGATGGTGTACGAACTCTGTGGGTCGAGATGAGTAGACGTATGCAAGGATAGATGGTGAGACGTACTTTGCCCCGGGTATGACGAGCTTGTTCTTCGCGAGCACTCTTCCGATACTCATCCGCTACCTCCTCCTTGTCTACAAATTCCCTTTCATACTCCTCCATATCCTTCAAATTCATTTTTCGAATCTCCGAGTCGCGATAGTACTGCTCAAATTCGAGGGGCGTCTTGGGAATAGGCTTCGAACCCTCTGGTCTATTATCTCGCGTTGTTCGACCTTTGGGATCCGTGACTGAGACCAAAAAGTCTGGCGTCGTCTGTCGGTTGGCAGGCTCGTAGCCCATGTCGATGAAGTATTGACGGGCAAGGCGGGCTGGCCCAAAGTAGACCATCTTGCCTTCGTAGATGAGGCAAATCTTGTCGAACAAATCGGCAAGTGACTCGCCAGCTTGGTATATGGATACGATGGTGGTGTTTCGGGCCAGGTCGGTAGCGATACGCAAGGCGCGAATGAACTCGAGTGCTGTGCTGGAATCCAAGCCTCGAGTCGCACTGTTGTACCAAATGAGGACTTGTATCCTGGTGCAAAAGCAGGGACTTACTTGTCCCATGATGTGATCAGGCTGTTTGTGGCCATGACCTCGCTGATGCTGATCGCCTTATTAGCAGATTTTCAGCGAGAGAGCTAGCTATCAGACGTACGATACTCGTTTCTTTTCACCACCACTGACGCCCCGCAGCGACTCGTCGCCTACGACAGTGTCCTTGACGTGTTTCAACCCAAAGATGGTTTCGTAGAGATCGGCAATAGTTCTCGTGAACTGATCGCGACTCTGTCCAGATATGCGCGCCTGAGGAGCTCGTGTCTTCGCCGCAAAGTGGATGGTTTGGTCGACAGTAAGGGTGGGGAAGTGGATGTCATCTTCAGGGCAGTACTGAATGTCTCCTCGATAGCGTGCTGCGACCTCATCCGGGGTAAGAGAGTCGTATACAACATCACCTTCGACTGCGTGGAAGCTATTTCTCTGGTTGGCAAGGACTTTGAGAAGAGAAGTGCACCCTGAACCTGGCCTTCCGAGAACAACTGTATTCATGACAATCAGAAAAGGTAGTATATGTGAACAGCACAAACGTACGCAGCATCTCCCCGGGACGGACGACACCTTCGAAGCCTGCCAGAATATCTCGAAGTGGAGGATGCCTCTTCAGCTGCAGCCCTCGAAGGATATTCTTCGGGTTGAAAAGGGATCCAAGCGTCGGCTGGAAGCTTGCGGAGGCGCCCATGCCCACGACGCGCAGATCTGAGAACATGACCCCGAGCTGGCGACCCTTGACGCCGGATTCATCTCGTCTGTGGTACGAAATGAATTAGCATAGTAACTCTACCAAGAGAAAGGGACCAACCTTTCAAGATACCTCCTCACCAGCTTTTCGAAATCGACATTCTCCCCGATGGTTAGACTTTGCGCTGTTGAGGAGCCCGAACGCTGACTAGATGACCTCGTTTGCTCTACCGGTCTCTGTCGCGTAGATTCGTCGCTCAGAGTGTGCGCCAGAGCTCGGGCGCCCTCTGGGTCAAAGTAATCGACAGAAACTCGAGATTGGTGGCGGCGGGGCTTTCCCCTTGTCGCCTCTAGCTTGTTGCTCGCTTCTGTGGAGGAGCTCATGGAGACTTGAGAGAGGCAAAAGGTGACGAATAACAAAGAGCAATGTCGCGCTGCTAATACACCGTTCTTGAGGTTCCTCGATCACATCCTTAAAGCCAGAAACATATCGCCATGCGCGTCATAACTGAGAAGCTGGAATGACGCAGATGTTAAGAATTAATGCCAGTGGAGAGACATGACTGAGCATGGCCGATCCCGAGCACACAGAGGGGGGCAGCGATGGTGGCCATTGGTAATCATGATTAGGAGAACCAACACGGACGATGGTGGGAGTAGGAGCGTAGGTGGGATTTCGGGACTGACTTGTTTAGGCACTGCAGATCAACGGATCAGAAACCACACCGCAAGCCCGCTGCTTTGCCCAATGCCACCGATACTTTTGAGGGGATGGTATAAATCATCGGTCGTCTATAAAGTTGCTGCCTAACTGGGGGTTAAGTGTAGAAATGGGTTATATCACCAGGGAGCTTCTCCGAGAAGTCGGTGTGAAGCCGTAGGCATGACCCGTCCTTAGGATAGCAGCAGTTGAAATCACAAAATGACCACCCAAACGCTCACCCCGTCGGCTCTCGAACTTTAAACCTAGAGCACTTGCACCATGGTCATCTTTGCTCAATCAACTTGACTGGTGGGAAGAAACTGAGGTACCATAGCTCAGAGGGCTAACGAGTGACTAGAGTATAAAGAACGACAGTAGGAATTGTCGATTAATAGAATAGTAGAAAGAGAACGAGAGAATGGCATCTACGCAAGGTCCATATGATGATGTTTTGATGGCGGGTACGACTAGGTATGGATATGGTCGGTAGGTAAAAGAAACTGTAGCGAGACAACATAGAAAGAAACCAAGAGTTCCACAGCGATTCGATGATAGTCCGTAAATGGAACGAAGAGTCATGACAGGCGTGGCACAGAGCGAAAGAATCCAAGAAAGAGCAAGAGACATCGCTTGGGATGTAGTGACATAGGAGACGTGGACAAGGAAAGTGTGGCGATTGTGGACAAAGACGTGAAAAAGAACAACTCATCGAGCTCACTGACTGGACAACACGTGGTCAATCGCAGCGTTGATGATGTTTTTGCGGCCGGTCAGGTCCATGCCGTATCGCTCCTC
Organism: Coprinopsis sp. MPI-PUGE-AT-0042; assembly: GCA_020736565.1. Classification (NCBI taxonomy): domain Eukaryota; kingdom Fungi; phylum Basidiomycota; class Agaricomycetes; order Agaricales; family Psathyrellaceae; genus Coprinopsis; species Coprinopsis sp. MPI-PUGE-AT-0042. Next base: position 211,493 of record JAHBOF010000155.1, on the reverse strand, counting down.
GAGCGTCCTACGCACTTCCCTCTTGGTGACCGTGTTGAGGTCTGCTGTCCTCAACAGGTCTACGACAGCGTTCTCCAGCTCAAAGTCACTGGGCCCGCCTGCTGCGCCGCCAGTGTTCTGGGGTTGAAGCCCACCGAACCCTGCATCAGGCATTGGCATATCGAAGTAGTTGGTGCCTGGCCTCGAGGGCGTCGGTGCAGCGAAAACGCCAGGTCCACCGAACATGGATTGAGGCGTGTTGCGGCCGCTTCCACTGCCTCCGTTGTAGTACGCAGGAGGAGGAGCGAAACCACCAGTATGGTTAGCAGTCATCATGTGCATGCCGAGATGAGATGGGACTGGTGAGAAGCTGCGCATTTGAGGGAGCTGAGGTTGATGAGGGTCGTAAAGAGTCTCGCGTCCGTACAAAGATGCCGTTCTTGATTCAGCGTAACCGGCAGGAGCCAATCCAGGCTTGCCACCACCAACCCAGGAACCAATGCTGTGGTTGGATTCCTTGTCCCAAAGCTCGTTCTCCTGAAGAGAGGGTCAGTACAAAGTTGTAGGTCATATGCATAGTAGACTTACGTAGTCGCTCCAGCTCTTGAGAGGAATGACACGGGGATCGAATTTGCCTTCGTCGTGAACAATGACCTTCTTTCCGGATTCTCCCAACACAAGACGAGTCTGACCCCATGAGAAGTCGTCCATTCGCCAGAAAGAGTAGAGGGGAAGCATGAAGGAGAAGACGGGGATGGCGAGAATGTAGAACAACATCCATCCGATCATGTCCCATTTGCGGCGGAGGATGAAGACCAGTGCTTGCATACCATAGATGGCAGCAATCATGATCAATGACAGCGTGGGGATATTCTTGCCTTCACCAGCAACGAGGTAGATGAGGTAGGCAATCTAGGAAGAGTGAAAGGTTAGCTAGTGCATCGGGCGCTGCTAAAGGGACGTACATAGGCAACGGTGACGGGCTGGGTGATGGTAGACAACAAATCGATCATGACGACGAATCGCATCGAGAAACAACAGAAACCGCACAGCTGGTCCAGGAAAACGAGTTCTCCGAGATTGTGCACAGTACTGTTGATCCAACGACGACGCTGCGAAAGCAAAACCTGCCAGTCATCGGGGGCGACGGTGTAGGCATGAGCATCGCGGATGAACTGCGTCTTGAACCGAGGGAAATGCTTGAGGAGGAGTGTGGTCAGGTAACGATCTTCACCAAGGTGCAGCAAGTTCTTCATGTGGAGGGTGTCGACGCGGTTTTCAGAGTAGTCATGGATGAGTTGGTTGGAGATGAGCAGCGGCTTGTGAGTGTCGGGGGTGCGCAGGCGGTAGAGGGTGAAACAACCAGGCAAACAGGTGACAGAGCCGAAAAGAGACTCGAACGCCTTGGCCATGTGATGGGACAGGAAGTACTCGTAGACCTGCATCATGGTAATGATGGACTGTTTGGCATTGGCCAGCTCAGTTTCACCGCAAACACCAAGGAGTTTCTTGTCGTGGATCATACTGGTTGCGTTTCAACGTCAGAAACGAATAGTGCGGAACAAGAGATGGATGACACTCACGCAGAGACCAGTCGGTTCAGGGAAAGCGGCTCGACAGTGGTATCAGCGTCAACCATGAACGCGTACTCGTAGAACGAGGGGTTGACACCAATGACATTCTTGATCTGGTGGTACATCTCCAATTCCAAGGGGTTCATGGGCGCGTTGAAGTGGACCTGCGAGCACGCTGATCAGATCCTATATCCCAGGAGTAGAGGAGACACAAACGTACCTTGTTCAAGAAATGCATCATCAGCATCTGTGAGTCACGTTTACCACGATTACCAGGTCGGCTCCTCTCTGTCGGCTTGCCAGATTTGACAACGACAAGGTACGGCACAACGTGTCCACTGCACTCGTACAACCCAGAGTAGACCTTGCCCATGTTGTGTTGCTTGGCACCTTCACCCAAACTGACAAAGCTCAGGGGCTCAGGGTCGAGATTGGGGTCCGCTCCGAGAATATCGAGTACGATCCTAGGTGTAGGCCTGTCGTTTCCTGAACCGACAATCATACCGTCGCAGATGATCATCAAAAGCTTCCTCTTGTCGTCGTACTTGAGCTTGGCGAGCGAATCAATGGTACGACGAAGGGACTGGTCGCCTTCGGTATAACAAGGCACTTGGCAAATGACAAACTTGTCGTGGTCTTCCGGTGCCCTCGCCGCACCAAAGTTGAGCGAGGCCAAGAACTTGAAGCCAATGATGGCCACCATGATGATACTGAGGACGAGGAGGATGTAGGTGGAGAATTGGCATGCGGGGCTCTGCCGACTGTCGACCTTGCCGATGGTGAACAAGTTGCGAAGGCAGACCTTTTGAGCCCGGAGAACGTTGCGGTTGATGTTCAACTTGTCGAGTTGCTTGGTGATATCTCCGCCGGCGTAGACCTTGAAGAGTTCGACGACGTCGCCATCCATGAACTGGGTCGGAACATTGGGGGGATCCATGCCTTCCGGTCCTTCGAGCGAGGGTGGTGAAGAGAGGTATGTCGTCAAGTCGTAGACCAGGCCGTTGTAGATGGCCACCGAGCGTCCGGTGGAGGCCAGATTCCTAATCTCCTTGGGAGTGTAACCGAGGAAACCGACACGGGACGTGTACCGCATTTGGACCATCTTTTGGAAGTACCAATCAGGGCGAGGGTCGTTGGTGAAAGCGCGGAAGTCGTGGTAGAACCTGTTGGGGTCGGTGTTGTTCTTTGAATCGAGCTTGACGTAGGGGCTGACACTGCCTGGACCACCAGTACCGTCGCAGAGAGCCGAAACCTATGAACAAACATCAGCATCTGGAAGATTGTGAACGACGGGGACAAGATATACCTGGACAGGGAAGATGTTGTTCGCACCGGTCTCCCCTCCGTACTTGAGAATGGACTTTTTGTCGACAACGGGGACGACACGAGAGTGCATGGCAGCAATCTTCGTGAGGTCAAACACCTCTCCACGAATCGAAGTGTAAACCTGGTTCGGATTCCGCGTCACGTCGTGGTCCTGCATCTCGCTGATCGAAAAGACGTGCTCCGTGGGGCAAATAACAGGACCGAGAACTGCAATGACAAAGACGGTGCAACCGATGATGAACCAGATGATGATGTTGAGGGCAAGCTTCTCCCTCCACGCTTGCCGCACGTCCATACGCTTCATGCGACCGAACCACTCGAGGAAGGGTGTCGGGACCCACCAGGTGAGGATCCAAGTAAAGGCGACCCATCTCCGTCGAGCGCTCGTCTCCTTCAAGATCTCCGTCGTCTCTCCAGGCGCAATAGCGTTCGAGTTGGGATCGTCCGCCAACAGCTCTCCAGCCAAAGCAGCCTTCTCTCCTCCCTTCCTGCCCTTGTCACCAGCAAACATGTTCCTCGAGGGAGCATAGGCCTCACTCCCAAAGTTGCTGACAGACTCGTCGTCCCTCGCCCTTCCACCAAACCGACTCCTATTCTCGTAGCTGTCGTCCTCCGTCCTGGCTCCCCTCCATCCATCTCCTCCTTCCTCGTCGTACCCGTTGAATGGACTGGCGTTGGAAACAAGAGGCAATCGCTGATTGCTGCCGTTGTACTGGTCAAAGCCTCCATACCCAGGCGTACCAAGGTCACGGCCCGAGTTGAAGTATCCATCCTCGCCAGCTTGACCGCGGTAGGGCGAATAGGGATCCGCACCACCCTCTCCTCCACCATGACCATGAACAGTCGAAGCATCTCCAACACCCATGCCTGCATCCCGCCCAGCACGATCACCTCCCTCCTTGACCCTCAGCTTATCCTCCAAAGCCCTGAGCGCCCGCTGGCTGAGGAACACCTTGGTCTTGCCCAACACCACATCTTTGGAATCCCCAACGTTCTTGGTAACTTGGTTCGCAAACGCCTCGGCAAGAGCCCGATCCCTCGCCTCTCCCTGCTCGTTCCCAAACACATCCTCCAACCCAGCCTCTTGCAAGACACCCCTATACCGCTCTCCAAACTCTTCAAACGTCATGTTCGCCTCCCAAAGCACACCATTCCTCCTCGCAACGCCAGCGATGCCCGACGCTCGAACCTGGCCCTTGACACTCCTCCCCTCCAGCTGATTGGGCAACTGCGAGTCATTGGGGTTGATACAGAACACGAACCAAGGCTGCGTCTCTTGCAGCGTCTCGAACAGAGTATCGAGGGCAGCTCTAAACTCGCCCGCAACACAGGGTGTGTCCTTGTCCTTGGCTTGCTGGCCAACATCACGGGTATAATTGTCCCGATCTTTCTCTCCTCCTCCGAATGGCGAAGTCACATCTTCATCGTCCTCCTTCTCCTCGATACCCTCCATCTCCTTCCTCGCTCTCCTAACGGTACCCTTCCTCCTGGTGCTAGGCGCACGCATGGGCTTGACAGCCTGCTGCGCAGCCACGATCGTCTCCTCGTGTCGAGGGTGAGCCTGGGTCGCGATCGCCTTGCTCGAGAACAAAGCCTTGACAAACGGATTGATACTTCCAAACCCTTCCTGCGCAGCTTGTTGAGCGGTATGATGGACATGCGCAGAGGCTTCACCAGGGTTGGTCCCACGGATGAGCGACACGAAATCGGGGTTGACGGAATCCAAGTTCTTCTCGAGGAAGCCCTCGGCGTCGTACGTCACACCACCATGGAAGTGAGAGACAGTGAACGAAGCACCGACGCCTGAAGCGTGGACGGCTCCTCCAGCCTTGCCAGCACCGACGATGTCGACCACGCCGGTCGTCTTGAAGCTCGAGTGGTTGCCCCATCGCTTCTGGAAAGCCTCGACCATCGTCCCGTCCGTCTTCTTGGGCATCCTGCGGGCTTGGTCATCCATGATGTGGATAAGACCACCAGGGAAGGTATGCAGCAATCGGAGGGTCTCGCCGTTATCCACGAATCCGCCACCCATAGCGGCTGGGAGAGGTGTAGGGATATGGTGATTGATGCCCTCAAAGGTGAACTCTTGGACTTGGGCAGTGAAGAGCTTGTCGCGGACAAAGCCTTGCACGCGCTCATTGGCGTAGTTGACGATGAATTGGTCGAGGGAGTTGGGGCGGGAGCTCATGTTCTGTGGGCCGGGAAGATCGAGCAAGCCGATGAATGCGTCAAAGTCGCCCTCGCCTGCGCCTCCACCCGAACCGGATTTGGTGGCATCTTCGGTGCAGAGACGTTGGTTGACGTACTCGTTGACCCAACCGAAGAGGAGAGAATAAAGGGTCTTGGCGAGCTCGTCTCGGTTGAGTTCAGCGCCTTCCACGTCGAGGAAGACCGTGCACAACTCCTTCTTGACCATCTTTGTCTTGTAGCTCATGGTGCTCTCGAGCATGCTAGGGTCGACACCCAAAAAGTCGGCGACGATGGCGAGGGTATCGAGATTGCGAACGACGGCAGCGTCCTCGTTTCTAGACTTGTCAATGACGAAATCCAAGTTTCCGAGGTGGAGGATGGCAGCGACAAGCTGCATGGTCTGAGCGACGGATCGCTTCGAGAAGCCGACGGTCTTGAGCGCAACCTTGAGCTGGTCAAACTTGAGCGCATCTTCGTCCCGCCCGGGAACACCTGGAATGCCAGCCGGGCCGCCTTGGCCATGGAACTTGCTTGCGAGACCATGTGCACCTCCAATGCTCGCTCGTTGTGCTCCCATATACCGGAAATGTCTCCCATCGCCGAGATTGAGATGGCCTCGTTCTTCATCATTCACACCCCTGACGAGGTAATAGAAAATGTGGAAGTTCCTCTCCCCACTTGGCACCTGCGCAACTCGCCCCCTCTCAAGGTAGTAATCCAGAGTCTTGACGCCACACAGTCGACCTCTCCTCCCTCCCTTGTCCGCACCTCCGTAGATGTTGGTGAATTGCAGTTCAGTGTATTTGCCAAATCGGGAGGCATTAGGGTTGAAGAGCGTGCGAGCGTTGCCAAACGACTCGAGCACAAACTCTGAGGCTGGGATTTGTTGGGCAAGTTTCCCGCCCTTTTTGCCAGCCGGAGGTACGGAAAGGGTGATGAGGGATTTGATAGCCAAACGCCGAGCTTCGGATTTGCCAGAAGCGGTTTCGCCACTGTAAGATTGAGTACAAGGGGGGTGGCGATGGTACGACGACGTGTGTCATGGACCGACCGCAGCCAGTTGGGTGTTCCAGCAGCATGGCGTCAAAGGGTTGATATCGGCGGCGTTTGGAAGTTTCACGACAGTATTGTGTTTGGCATGTGGCGAATGATGGGATGAGACAGAATGTTGCCGTTGTCGCGGTTGATGCAGACCGATGAGGGCAGTGACCATGACGAAATGGCAAATGGTAAACAAGGCGACCAGTTGAGGTTGAGAAGATGGAAATTTGGACTCGTCAGCAAGCAACCCCTGAGCCGTGCTTCCAAAAGACTCACGTAAAAACGATGCACTGGTCCTGGCCTGTTCTCCTCATGTGGTAGTAGGCATTATTGGCCAATTGGAAGATATGAGGTGGAAGCGTTTTCTTCGCCTCGGCTTCTCCTTCGCTGGCCAGCACGCTGTCCCAGAGACCCAGATCCGCATATTCTGCCGAGTACTTGTACAGAACGCTGTCGCTGTTGGCTCCGACGTATTTGTGTGGGTTGACGACGACCAGAGAATTGCTTCCAACGGCCGTGTAAATCTGGTCGGTCATGAACCTCTCACGGAGGCAAGAGACGAGGGTATCATCGCTGAGGGATTGGGGCTGGAGTGTTGAGAGATCGCCAGTAGATTCCAGCGAGGACAGAGAGGGGTGCTGATTTGGGTGTGTCGAGGATGTAAACCCACTGGACATCCTCTTGGGGTTGCTCGCCATGTTGACGGCGGTGTCTAGGGAATTATGCTGCTCGAAACCAGTTCAGCAATTGCCTCCTCCCAAGGACAGCCCTATGATGCTGACCTTTCACCAGTCGATATGATATTTGCGCCGCGGATGAAAGCAAAACAAGAAACAGAAAAGAGACAAATGAAGGTAACAGTCGGAAAGGGGACAGTCTGTCACAGTGGTCGTCCCAGCTCAGTCTAGAAATCTGGGCTGACCGACAGAATAGGGAGAAGGTCGATAGAAAAGGCTCAAGAACGCCGTCTCTTGCCAGCCAAGCACGCGGTGACCAAGCAACCATGCCGGCTCCCACGGCGGTACAGCCACGCAATCAAAATCTTTGGGCGCTAATCGCTTCCTGGTGGTCTAGATTGAGAAGCCAAAGAGATTGAGGTGAGCCATCTGCTCAACTACGGAGAATACTTCTCGTCCTTGAACTAGAATCGCCGCAAGGGACTCCAATTTTTCTTAATGATCATCCGAGTATGACACCTGCCAGTGCAGATTAGGCGATTTACCTCGAAGAGATATCTTTAGCATCTGAATGGTAGATGCGTATCAAGTGTAAGCGCTGAGCTCACGAGTTGGCTTCCGCTAGAGACTCGTCTTGACAAGAGCCAACGCGGAGAGCCAACAGAAGCAATTTCCGACTCGGGATCTCGACCGAAGTTGCCGGCTGTGTTAGACGTTTCTTCCTCACATCTACTGGGCAAGCCATGTATCTCTTCTCAGCTAGGATTGACATAACCATTTGCTACAATAAATACTCTGCCTTGAGCGAAAATAGCAAAAGAATCGAGAAGTATTTGGCGATCGTCGAAGGACCTCCTTGTAGTAGCCCAAAGCAACCAGCCGGGGAAACACAGCGAAGGGCCTTACCCTATGCCTCATTGCCCAGGCTGTCGATCCCAGATCGCTCCCTATTTGCAATGAAGTGGTCGCTGTCGTAGTGTGCAAATGTGACGAGGCGCAAATCAGGCGCTTGCTGAAACTGGCTTCGTTGGAGCCAACCCCATATTGGTGAGCTCCTTAACCAAACCCCGCGCCGTCAGTCGATCCTCCGGCTCGTACGCAAAAATTCGACATAGCACCTCCCTAAAGGCCTCCTTCTCACTTTCTGAGAGAAATGTTGCCGAGATTCCGGTACACAAAGCCCTTGGAGGAGAGGGTGACTCTTTCTCCCCAATCCACCGCCCTTCGTCGTCAAAGTACTCCGAACGCTTCTCCCAGCGACTCCACCACCGTTCAGGTAGCTTCCCAAACATCCGAACCATGCTGCAGAGGACTTCTTCTCTGGAGCAGCCTGCTCGCCCAGGTATAGCCGTCAAGGTCCCGCATCCCGTCATGATTTGATGAATCGTGTTCCCGAGCGCCCATATATCAGAGGCAGGGCTGGCGAGATCGTCGAAGATGACTTCGGGTGCGGCATACACGATGGGACAGTTCATCTTCCTCTTGATACCACTCGGAGACGTTGCAGGATCATGAAGAGACGATTCGCTGAAATCACAGATCTTCAGTTCCGCGAGGGAAGGGTTCTCGAATAGTGGCCCGAGGAAGAGTTCAGAGTCGGGTGAATAGACCACATAGCGAGGCATATGAGGGGCTTCGTAGAGAGGGCTTTTGCCCCCCCTTAGACGTATGGCGAGGGTTTCCGGGGGACCAAAGTACTTTTCGACGTCGTCGAGAGATTTCAGGGAAGAGATAACGGGTGAATGGTATAGGAAATTTCCCAAGTGAAGGTCTTCCAAATACTCAGTATCATCCCCATCATTCACAGTAAGGACGGCTCACCTCCATGGACAATATCACACGAATGGAGGTACTCAACTCCTTGGGCAGCCTGCAAGGTAAAGGAGCGGGCGATCTCAGGAGGGAGTTTATCATGAGGACCTATTCCTGCGAGACACGTCGTCAGACTGGGTCCAGACACCTCGGTAACAACACAGAGATGGTCGCCGTTTGGTCCTTGGTGGACAAAAGAGTCGAGAAATTGTAGGATAAAGCGCTTGCCCAAGCCAGACCCAGCAGACGAGCGACGAAGAACATCAAGCTCAGCTCCGGATGAATGCTCTGATGCATCAGCTGTCAAGATCTTGAGGGATACGAACGATCCTTGGATTTCGTCACGGACTAGCCACACAGTTGAATAAGAGCCGTGTCCGAGCTTGTTTATGACGGCGTAACGGCCGTCCTTGAATTGTCGCCTAGATGGACGGGATGGTATCCCCCAGGTCGATACCCAGTATAGTTCTCAATTCCGGCTTCCTGGATGTAGGGGTTGATTCTCATCCTCGGACGAGGGTTGTTGAGGGAGCGATAATAGCTGCGGATGGAATCGAAACAATGCCTTTTCAGTGAGCTTAGTGGAAAGAGAAGCAAAAGATGACATTGATCGCATTCTGCACCTGACTAATTGATCAAATAACTTCTCGAAACCAAACCTTGTGCGTCGTGGCAAGACTCTTAAAGATTCTTTTACTCTCCCTCCTCTTCTTCTGCCAGGGGTTTGAAGTACTCGGTAGAGAATCCGAGACCTCTGACCTCTCCCTCTCTAACTACACAACCAACCTTAGACTGTCTGCCCTGTAGGCCAAATGGTACAGTTATCAGATCTCAGATCTTAGCGCCAAAACGTGCCACGTTCAGATCATGCGAGTGCCCAAGCTCAAGAACCGTGTATATGAAATATGAGCCATTCATCCAGGTCACTCCTCTTGAACATTGGCTTGAGAGTGCCTCGGTCTAAGTGTCTCAGCCTGCGTCTTTTCCAAGCCATTGAATCATGCTGCAAGCCTCAAGATTTCGGGTCGCCCGGGTGCTAAGATCCTGAGATGCTGGGGGCTACTTACCAACGAGCACTAGTAGCAAGACACACAGGCCTCAAGACCCTGATAAAGGCTAGCTACGTACATACAACGGACGCGGAATATTGGGGCACTGAAAGTAAACCGCGATTTGGGAGCAGTGCAATGGCGGCATTGCTGCCAGCGACTCCACCAGCATAGCTGAATGTCTGAACCAAACTGGGAACTATTAATGATCAGCGCGATCAGCATCAGATCAGCGTCGGAGGTTTCCAAAACATTGGTCATTGGCTGTGTCGGTGCATACTAGCCTTGCGTCGTTCACGGGAGGCCTGAGCTTTGGCATATAGTTGTTTTATTATCGGATGGGCATATGAGTGAAAGTAGATCAGCTTCATCAGTTCTTAACCAATTAACGTCCACACTTGTAGAACGGGCGCATCTTTTTGTACCCTCTACGAATGATGATTATGCTGTTCAGTTCGAGCTTCTCGGAAGGGCAATCAAATGGCAAGAACAGTATATAATAGGGACGCAGAAAGCGCAATGGGGTATCATAAGCGCAATTTCTCTTCCTCCTGGGCGCTATACTATTCCAAACAAACGAAAAAAATCAAAGCAAGCCTTCAGTCACCCTTCACCCTCTCTTCGGTACAGGTAGGTCACAATCGACATCGGAACGCACGTTTTCTTACTACACTGGTAGCATAATGCGCTTATCTATGCTTTTCGGTCTTCTGACTGCTGTCCTCTTCGCCGCGAGCGGTGTCGTCGCCTACGTGAGTCGATATCTTCAAGCTTTTGCTTCCTATTCAGACATGTGTTGGTAGTACGACGACGAATCTCTTCGTGCCTTGACTGCTCGAGATTTGCGGGAGGACTACCTCTTGCTGGAACGCTACCTCTTGCTGGAGCGCTACCTTAATGACATCGACGAGTATGACATCCGAGATGATCTTGTCAACGAGTACGATGCCCGAGACTACTCCATTGACGATCTACTTGAAGAACGAGCTCCAATGACCATCACCATCGTTGGCAATCGTGCCACAGCGACCCATGGAACTGTTGCCATTTCTTGCCCCAATGCTGGAGCGACAGTCACTGACACAGCGACGAACATGCTTCGCCTTGTCGCCGACGCAATTGACAGTGGATGGTTCAGAGCCGACGCCAAACAGATCGGTGTGCTGTAAGTCCCAACCTCTCAGCGATACCCTTGCCAGTGCCACTAACAATTGGATACAGGGGAACGGCTCATAGTACTACCTTGGACGCGTCAAAAAAGCCAGTCCCTGATGCTAAGCACATCACAGTCTCAGTCAGACCAGGCACATTGACCAAACATCTCTACCTCTTACCGAATGACGGGACAGAGAATGTCGTGGCAACCACTGCCCTTGACACCGCGAAGGTTCCTGCTAAACCCTGAGACAAAAGTACGGGTCTCTTTACGTGTGTAGTCGGGGCGTTAAAGTATTCCACGCAAATTCCGTGCGTAGCACGGGTAAAGCTGTTAGTCCTATACATTAATAGTTTGACGAAGTGCAATGACATATGTCCGAGTCGAAACGTCAGTTGGTCTGATTGCGATCAATTCGAAAATGTCTCCCGGTCCTTCCTCCACAGACTATCAATCAGCTGAACCACCTCTTGCCAAAGAATGCGAGCCAACCCTTACTTCCAGGCGCCTGAAATCGAAGATTACCTCGGTTATCGACCGGGGGGATACCATCCTGTATATCTAGGCGACGCATTCAACAATGGCCGGTACACTGTTGTGAATAAGCTGGGCCACGGCTCCTTTTCAACTGTGTGGCTGGTCCGCGACGAAGCTCAAGGGTCACTCGCATCTCTCAAGATCATAACCGCTGATGCTTCAAAGTACACCTCAGGCACTGAACTTGATGTTTTCCGTCGCTCCGCTGCCTGTTCTGGAGAAGGCAAGCGGTTCATCCTCCAATTCCTCGACTCTTTCTTTCATGAAGGTCCAAATGGCAAGCATTTGTGCGTTGTGACAGAGGTTTTCTGGGCCTCCCTTGGCTACCAATTTGTTGGCTTATGGACCAGAAGGCGTGGAGGATCTCGAGCCTGAGTTTGCTGGGACCTTTGTCTGGCAGCTTGTACAGGGGCTCGAATACCTCCATTCGTGTGGTATCGTTCATGGAGGTGAGTTCCCATCTTACCGAATTGGGGTGATTCGATACTGAGCACATCATAGACCTTCATTTGGGCAACATATTGTATCACTTGCCTGGCCTCTCAACGTTGAAATCCCCGGACGACATCGAGAAGTACTTTGGCGCCCCCACAACCCTTGCGATAACTCTGCGAAAGGGCAGGAGCTCTTTGTTCAACGTCCCTCATCTACCTCGCTTTGTGGTTTATCCAGCCCATTATACCCACTTCTATGAGCAACTCTTCGCAGACCCCTCACTTGCAGAACTCAGGATCTGCGATTTCAGCGAATCGTCGCTGTTTGACCCCGCGACGCTGGTTCCTCATGGCACCAAGAGGAAGCTGAACTGCCCAGACACCCACCTGGCACCTGAAGTCATATTCGACGACCTCGTCAGCCCCGCCTCTGATATCTGGGCGCTTGGAAATTCGATGCATCAGATCATGGATGGAGGCGGGACGGAGGGGCCGCTCAGCTATAGAAGGGGAGTCGGAGTGTTCCATGGATGAAATTCTTTGCCGCATGGTCCATGCTTTTGGTTCGAAACTCCCCGACAGATGGTGGAATGCCTGGGAGAACGGACAGAGTATTTCGATGATCAAGGGCAGTGGGTGGTCGACCCAGGGATGTTCCGCCCTCGTCAGCTATTGCTTGGGAGGGGATGTATAGACCTAGCTTCTTTCCAGGGGGAACGAAGGAGGCATTGTGGAGGTGCTTAGGAGGATATTTGTGTATGAGCCTGTGGAGAGGTTGACGGCAGCAGAGTTGGTTAAAGAGCTTGGTTGGTTGAAAGACTTGTGAAAGACACTGTATCAACCAGCAAAGGGTCTCGTCCCTTGATCCCACCATCTCATACTATAAATGTAGTGTAATCCAGAACCATGATCATTGCGGAAAGGAAGTGAGGTGAAAGAAGAGGATTAACTACGGAAGGAAATAGCACAGAAGGACAAAACATCCGCTTGCTTCCAAAAGCAGATGCAGCGAGCTCGAAGACAAATTGGGAAGACCCTATTCAAGTTGACCTGCCATGGATCCTATGTCGATCGCATGAAGTAGCCTTTGCCGTAGTGTTGCCAAGTGGGGAGGCTCAAATCAGCCACTTGCCAACACTGGCCTCGTGGGAGCCAACCTCATTCTGGCGAGCTCCTCAACCAACCCACGCGCCGTCAGTCGATCCTCCGGCTCATACACAAAAATCCCGGATAACACCTTCCTAAAAGCCTCCTTCTCACTTTCCGAGAGGTAAACGGCAGGGATTCCACTGCATAATGCCCCTTCAGGAGAAGGTGTCTCCTTTCCCGCAACCCACCGCCCTTCGTCGTCGAAATATTCCGAACGCTTCTCCCAGCGACTCCACCACCGTTCAGGTAGTTTCCCAAATATCCGAACCATGTGGCAGAGGACTTCATCTCTGGAGCATCCTGGACTCCCAGGTATAGCCGTCAAGCTCTCCGTCCCGCCTCCAGTCATGATTTGATGAATCGTGTTCCCGAGCGCCCATATATCAGAGGCAGGGCTGGCGAGGTCGTCGAAGATGACTTCTGGTGCAGCATGAACGTTGGGACAGTTCAACTTCCTCTTGATACCACTTGGAGACGTTGCAGGATCATGAAGAGACGATTCACTGAAATCGCAGATCTTCAATTCTGCGAGGGAGGGATTCTCGAATAGTGGCTCGAGGAAGAGAGAGGAGTCGGGTGAATAGACGACATAGCGAGGGATGTGAGGGACGTCGTAGAGAGGACTTGCATCCTTCACTACGCGTATGGCGAGGGTTTCCGGAGCGCCAAAGTACTTTTCGACATCGTCGGGGGTTTTAGGGAAGAGATAACGGGTAGATGATACAGAAGATTTCCCAGATGAAGGTCTTCAAGATGCTCAGCATCTTCTTCAATATACACATTGGATTCATAAGAGCGACTCACCTCCATGCACAATGCCGCACGAATGGAGGTACTCCACTCCTTGGGCAGACTGGAGAACAAAGGACCGGGCGATTTCAGGAGTGAGTTCATCGCACGGACCTATTCCTCCGAGATACGTCGCCAGGTTAGGTCCAGATACCTCGGTGACAACACAGAGATGGTCACCGTTCGGCCCTTGGTGGACGAAGGAGTCGAGAAATTGTAGGACAAAGCGCTTGCCCATGCCAGACCCGGCGGCCGAGCGACGGAAAACATCCAGCTCAGTTCCAGATGAACGCTCTGAAGCATGAGCGCTCAGGATCTTTAGAGATGCGAAGGATCCTTGGGACTCGTCGCGGACAAGCCACACGGTTGAATAAGTGCCGTATCCTAGTTTGTTTACGACGGTGTAACGCCCGTCCTGGAAGGTGTCGCCCAGATGAACAGGATGGTATCCTCCAGGTCGATACTCTGTGTAGTTTTCAATTCCAGCTTCCTGGATGTAGGGGTTGATTCTCATTCTCAGACGAGGGTTACTGAAGGAGTAGAAATGACGGTGGATGCGAATCGAAAGATGTGTTCTTTTCAGTGAATTGTGGAAGGAGACAAGAAGCAACATATTGATCACAAAGTCCTGCACCATGACCTGATGAATTGATCGACCATTGGCATGGGCATGTGCACACCTTGTCTGGTGCTTGACTATTTCACAATCGACTGCCTCGAGGGGAGGGGACACTCTTCAAATACGATATTTTACACATAGCTCGTTACGGACTGCTCCGTGAAGCTATGTAGGCTCATTTTACTGTCTCATCCATACTGTTGCACACTGCCAGTGCAGCTAATCTCAATTATCAGACGCCCAGTCTATACGCATCAAGTGACCCGCACCTTTCTTTCAGGGATTGGCAGGAACTTTTCGTCATCAAGGGTAGTGGTTTCCAGGACATCATCTGTCCCGTCATCTGGTAAGAGGTAGAGATGTTTGGCCTTTCCGCCTGGTTTGACTCACTATGAGCCTCCCCACCGGTGATCCTCACCGGATTGTCACTGGGTGTGCTACTGGGAATAGCCATTCAGGCTTACTGGGTTATCCGCTCGATACTGATGGATATTGCTGGATTTACCGTCAGCTCTAGCTGGATCACCGCTGGGAGCCACCCAGCGATAATCCAGGTCCGATAGGTGGTCTTTTGGGACAGATTTACTGGACATTCCCATTGGTTCTCAGTGGGTTCATCCACTAGTGCTCACTGTGCCTTGCCACATCCATACGGTGGGGTTTCCAGCGGTATCCGGTGATAGAAGCTGGAATACCCATTCATAGTCGTCCGGCTTGTTGCCTTTCCCCCATGATCCTCGATTATAATAGCTCAAACCGGTTTAGAGTGGATGGGAGAAAAGGATCATCATTGCGAATTTGTATGTACTACACAAGAGCTAAACACTGTGACTACGGGGACGCGAAAATAATCAACCGACCCAAGCCGGTCCTCGTCGTTTGTCGCAGTATCACCAACACAGATGGTAAGTCAGCTTCGCCCTAAACTTGCGAGACCTATGCACTTACAGAAGCATAAAGTACAGAAAGCTGCTGTTGGCAAACCAAATCCTACGACTCGATCAAGGATGGGCGTTCGCGAGAACCGAAATGGCGGCGCGATGGTGCGGAAATCCGACGAAGTCGGTACTGGATCGGAGAAAGCAATGTTAGGCGGTGCATGTTGAGAAGGGCGAAAAGGCGAATGGACGTACTCAACTGCCAGTTGTTCCAACTTCCTTGGACTCCGTCAAGCGCAAGGGTTCTTGCACTGACACAGGCACGGAGTCCAGAGTGCTTCCCTTGATGAAGAAACTCGTTATAGTCGAGCACTGATGGGCAAGGATATGTCGGAATAAGGGGAAATAAACCCAAAATCATCAGACCTGTCAACAAACATTCAAATCGAACAAGGCATGAAGCTGAAAGAGACGCACCAAGACGAGGATCAGCGTGTCGCAGAGACGGAAGAAGGGGAAAGAAAGCCAAAGTGCGTTGGCGCTCTGACCCGCGGCTTTTCTAGGCCGGTGGCTGGCGTGGTTGCAAAGAATGACAAACAGGCTCGTGCGCGATCGAGACGACCCTTCGAGATCACACAAGTCCTCCCAACGCCTTGACACCTCGCTAGTTCCCTTTTCCATGGCCGTTGGGCTAGTACATCAGTGCAATATCCAAATTCAAATTTCATTCAAACATGAATTTATGGCCCATTTGCAATGGCTGTACACCCGCGAAGATTAAAGAGATAATTCAGACCGTGTTTTCAGATTGAAAGAAAAGGTATAAAGGAATGCATGCTCTGAGCGTTGTTGAAACATCGACGTTGGGCACAGCGCTAAACGGGCGCCTATGTGCAGCGGGACACGTGGTTGACGTGAAGTGGGCATCAGCTGGGAGCAGTGAGTAATCGGCCACCCAGTGAAATCCCAGTAAGCCCCAGCGCTCTCCGGCGAGATGGACTTCCCAGTGAAATCCCAGTGAGCCCAGCGAGCTCCGGCGAAACGGGCTACCCAGTAAAGCCCAGTAGCATCCAGTAGCACCCGATAGCCGCCCACTGATCTCCCAGTGGCTCCCACCAATCGTCCGGCGACACCCAGTGACACCCAGTGGTTCCCAGTGATCCCCAGCTGATATCGGCGGTGGGGGGTCCCATAGTGACTGTGACTGTGATGTGCTTAGCATCAGGGACTGGCTGTCTTGAGGCGTCCAAGGTAGTACTATGAGCTTTTCCACTATATCCAATCGTCAGTGGAAGTGGCAGGGGTATCGCTGAGATGTTGGGACTGACATCACACCGATCTGGGTGGCGTCGGCTCTGAACCATCCACGGTCGATGGCGTCAACGACAAGGCGAAGCATGTTCGTCGCCGTGTCAGTGACTGCCGCTCCGGCATTGGGGCAAGAAACAGTGGTAGTTCCATGGGTCAAGTTGGCACGATACTTGCCCTCCTCGCCAGTAATGTTGATGGCCATGGTAGAGATTGCTTCTAGAACTTCGTCAGGTACCTCTTATATGTACTGGACGGCCGCAGTGGGAGGCCTTGGGTTGTGAGCGGAGTCGAATCTACCGCGTGACCAGGCTTCCATCCTTTTTGGACTGAAAGCTATCTTAACGTGGCTGGTAAGTCAGGTGCACCCAAATGAATACAGCTCGTACCACCGGCGTTATAATACGCCGCTTTGTTCAGATTGTTATCTCTCTTATGAGTGAGGGCTCAAGTGCTCCCGGTCGTGACAGGCGTTTGAGTTCTCTTGTCAACGCATGCGACCTTTAAATGCTCGCAAATCTGATAAAAGGTGTAGGAAGCATTCACATTGAGCGGGTGATCGGCGTTATATGCAACCGTGACGGGGTGTATGGCGCCAAACAGAAGACCGACTCGGAGACGGAGGCGAACCTCATTCATTGGGTGCTCTCGATCGGAGGTCCCTATAGAGTGATTTCCAAGGCAAGCCCATGTCCCATACTCACATAAACAAGGAGGGTTGAAATGGATGGATTTGAAACGTACCAGTGACTAGTCAGGACACCTTGGGTAGGGGCCGAGAAATCAAGCAGTACTGATACAAGGAATTGTTGTAAGACTTTACCAGGATGATATACTGAACGGGAGGCTGCACGCAAAGCTCTTCAAAGATGGACCAGAAACGGTCTCCGATAGGACAGGAGCTGCTGGGTTACTACGGCGTAATCCTCAGCTGCAAGACCTTTGATCAAGCTCTCTGTATTTGAGAAATCGCTTACTAGAAAGCTTCTGGCAGAAGTGGGTCATAGATGATGCACTCGCCATTCACAAAGTCTAACATTCAATGGAGCGACATAACGCCCACGTTCACAAGTCCTGAGCCCGTTTTAGCTGTTCCAATCCGAGAAGGCAAAGCGCGCTGTCATTCATGATGTACATCCAACTGGCTGCCTCACTGGCAAGCAGATACCAATGAGATGCGAGCCCTCGCTGGATTTGGCATGCCTGCGCACTTCTCGCGCGATTGCAGATTTGATTCAGGCAAAACACGCAAAGTATGTCTGCCGGTACACAATTTAATCGCGATCGAACCGTTTCCACGCATGCTTCTCGTATTCCACGATCCGATGCTTGCGCCTCTTCGGCCTGCAACACGAGTGAATAGGGGTTTCGCGCGCGGCCAGTGAAAAACACATACAAGACGAGGTTACGAGGCTCAATAAGAGCTCGCTGCTGAAGACTCTGGAACCGATCCCTGAACAGGTTGCCTTCAGGCTATCATACAAAACCCATTAGTCGGCGTCCAAGATCCAGATTTTAAATTCAAAAGCACCTTGAGACCACGCAAACTCTCGCTCAGATCCTCTCCAATCTGTACGGAAACTTCTCCCTCAGGCACCTTATGTTTCCCCAGCTTCTGCCCAGCCAAACCCATTTTCTTCATCTTCTCCTGTAGCTCGAGTCGTTTTTTGAGGTGATCCTTCTCCCGCTCGCTCATCTGCCGTGCAGTTGCCTTGCGGAAACTCTTGGCTTGTTCGATCGAAGCCAGGAGTTTTTTCTTTGCTGCTTTATCTGACAGAGCGCGTTGCTGGACAAAATATCAGAAAGGCTATAGTGATAAAAGGAAAACAACGCACCTCTGCAGCAACACGAGCAGCCCTGTTCTTTTGCGCCTGAGTCTTCATCTTTGACTGCTTGGCCCGGGGCACAACCGCCTCTCCCCCTTCTTCGTCGTCGTCGCTAGACACTTGGGATATCCGGTCGAGCTGCATACCAGGCGGCAGTGTCCAGTCGTACCCATCCTCCCTCAACTTCGCAGCCTCCATCTTCTTCTTCGTCTCCGCCATCTTCTCGAGCTCAGCAACCTTCTTTGCTTCAATCTCCGCAGCCTTGACCAACAGCTCTTGGTGCGCCTCGACAGGAGGATTGTACGATGTGCCTTGGTGAGGCTCAAGTACCGCAGGTACGTCAATCTGGTCCCTGGGCTTTGCAAGTACAGGTGCCTAGACGGTTTCAGCACCTTGAAATTGATAATTAGAGTGTCATAACCACTCACCTTGACCTTCTTTTTGTGGACGGTCTCAAGACCATCGGGTAGCACAACCTCGGGCTCTTCGACCCACGCATCGTAGCTCCCACTCGCTTTAACAGCCTCACTCAGCCCAACCGTACCTTCACCCGACTGAAACTCAGATGTATCCTGAACACTGTTGAACGGCCCCTTCCTCGGTCGTTTGGCTATGCGCAACAACCGTTCTTTATCTTCCCGGCTGACATTTGCTTTACGCTTTTGAGAGGAAGAGGTGGGACGAGAGAAGACAGCTGTACGGCCGACCTCTGAGCGAGGATTTTCGCAGATGTGAGCTGAGATTTGTCGAATTTTGGTAGGACATGTCGGACTGGAAGTAGATTAGGGATTTTCAAATCGAATATGAAGACCTCCCCGCACCGTTATCATCGCCCTTGACATCAATTTGGAATAACTGGTCATCCTTGAGATTTTGTACTGCAGTTCTAGAGTAGATATAAAGCTTCGTCAAGCATGAAATAACTTTTCAGGAACCAGCACTCACCCAACAACTCGTTCCTCAGCCCGAATCTCCTCTAGCCCCTGCTCAACCTCCTGGATGTCAACATTCTTCCTCCAAGCCTTCTTGCCCCTACTCGATTGGCCTAGCTGCGAAGGAGCACCAGTTGCCGACTTCTTACCACTGGCCTTGGAAGCTGATGCTTTGTGGCTTTGACTTTGGAAGTCGAGTCCTTTGCCATGGTGGAAGTAAAGATCAAAGTTCAGGAAGAATTTGCTTTGACGCCGAAATCAAGTTACGGCAGCCTGGCGGAAAGTGATATCTGTCAACAGGAACTACAGGCCCAGCAGTCCTTCAACGGGCTCTTGGCACAGGGGTAGCGCGCACGCTTTGCATTCACAGCATGCGTGAGGTCGTGGGTTCAAATCCCACAGTGTCCACTTTTGTCTATGTATGTTTTTTGCTCCGTCAGGCTTGAACCCTAGTGTATCTCGGGTTATGTATGACCGGGCAGCAGTCATAACATTGGCCATGAATGTTATGAATTAGGAGACACATATGTATGATAATGGCTGCAGTGCTACGCCTCAAAGCAGCATCTTTCTATCGTGTTTAACCTTCACCGACTCAGCAATGGTCGAGCGGTTAGGCATTTGTTCCCAAATAGGATCAACGTCAGGACCATCCAAATCTCCAGCACCATCCCAACCCCAACACCAAACTGCAAGGAAGCGCAATTAGTATCAGTGGAAAAATGTGCCTTTGAAAAACGTACCATGCGAAGGGCCCGGCTGGAAATCTAAGGGTTCACCTTCCTCATCAATGAACAATCGATCATGGGGACCAAACCATGAACGGTCTTGAGGGTCGGTTCGAGGATCGTCCGGAAGTCCTCCCAGGCGGGTGTAGCCACGGATGGCAGTCAAGTTTCGTCGTGTCGGATGGATGATATCGTACACCCGCTAAACAAGGGTGAGTTTTAACGTTTGGACAGGGTAAAAGACAAATCGACGTACGCTGTCATACGCTAATTTGACTCGAGGCACCATCAAGATGCGCCCATAGCCTGCCTCCCAATAGTCGTTGCAGATGAGACTACATTCACTAGCACTGCACTCTCCTTCTGTGATCTTCGCCATCCTGAATCGGACAGGGGAGGGGGAGTAGAACGGGGCTGGGTCGAGAACGGCGATACCGTTCCAGCAAGATTGGACTTGAACGGGGAGATGCTTCTGGAACCGAGCAGAGGACGGTGTGTGGTGGAAGATCCTCTCGAAAGGAGCATTCTCGAGAGCAGTACCGTTGATGTCGCGGGCCACCCAATTGTCGTAGAACACCGGGGATTGGATTTCTTCGTGATACATGTAGTCGGCGGCACATGTGATGCCTGCGTTGTTTCGACGGCTCTGCCAGATGAGTTCGAGTAGGTCGTCAACGCAAGGGAGAATGTCATTCATGAAAATGATGGAGTCAAAGTATTCGCCCTCAGAGTCCCGTAGCTCGTGCAGAGGGACGAATGCCGAGTTTCTGACCTCCGCGAGATACTCGATACGATGGTTGAACGCTCCTCGAGTTCGAGTCGAGGTGCGAATCATAACGCGCATCCCGACTGCCCTGGTTAGAGAGTCGAATATCCTGAGCAGTGCCTTGGTCTGGTCGGTCGATCCGTTTTCGTAGATGGATACAAAGACGTTGTGGTATCCCAAAATCGCAGACACCCTGAAGAGGGTAGCGAACAGGTCTGGGATAACGTCGAAAGAGTTGTAGAGGTTGATGGCAAAGAAATACTTGTGCTCGCTGTTCTGCAGATCCCGACGCTGCTGAATGTGTTCATCTTCTGCCCCAAAGACACTCGAGAGCCATGATGGGTTCATGGGTGGACTGTGGCCAATAAGAGGCTTATACCGTTCAAGGGCTTGCTGGGTGTAAAGTGGTTGTGCATGTCGGGTGCACTGTTTCGTGTAATGTGGGGTCATCGTCGTCAAGAGCTCTAGGATGCGACGGCGCTGGTCAAGCGTTGGGGGTTCGATCGGATACTTCGTCGTTGAGCGGGCCTTGGCTGGAATGTGCCCACTCCGCCAGACTGGCACGGAAGGCTGTCATGAATATCCTCAGCAACACGTCCACAACCGCGAGCTCGCCGTGCTGGGCAGCGCGCCCGCATGTTATAAGGTGCTCACCGTCGTCCATGGCACGATACGCGCTACAAGGAAGCCAAAGAGGATGCCCACTGCCAAGGCAGCTGGGGCTGGAATTCGGCGTAATTGATTCCACAGCCCGCCCTGTGACTTTTCGCCCTTTGCCACCATGTGCCCTACAAGATGTCGTCGGTCGATGAGCTCAACGAGCGGTGGACAACGAGCAGAGGGTGTTGCTCGCTGTTTTGAATGGTGGTCAGAAGGCAAGCACGTTCAATGGCGGCCGCTGTTTGGCCTCGAATTATTTTTACTCAATCAGAAATTTCCGAGCATAACGCCCATCAACTGCCACTTGACCGTTAACCTCCACCATCGACGACATTCATCCCCAAACCTCGTCGGACGCCGGATGCAACGACGACAAGGGCGTGGTCAGGCTTATATTTCGCCGCCAGGAGAGCGTTCAACGATGGGGTCCGACGATGACAAGCCGGCGCGTCGTAGCTTTGGCGTCACCAATCGTATATGGATGGTCCTGCTCGCCATTGCTGCCGTGTTGGTGGTCACCCATTTCCTATTGTCGTCGTCGTCGAGCCCTGCTACGAGCCAACCAGCGTACTCGAATTCCCATCTGGAGTCCAAGAATTACTTCAATGTCACGAATTTAGGGCCAAACCCTTTTGAATTCTGCCCATCATACAACGACGGCGATGAGCTTGGGGAGAAATACGGCACCCTAACGCTGTCACAGAGTCGTTCGCATCTGGGGACTGGCGCACGAGTGCAACGACTCTTGCACAAGGCTCTCGCTGGACAGCCGGTCACGATTAGCATCATTGGCGGCTCAGGTACGAATGCATCGTGTACTATGCAGTTTCTCGTCATTTAACCATTTGTGCATTGCAGTTTCGGCATGCCACGGTGCAGGCGACGACCCCATCTCATCTCAGTGCTATCCGTCCAAGTTCTTCCAGTGGTGGAATAAGATCTTCCCCCACCCAGCCACGGAGCTCACCAATGGCGCCATGCGCCGCACGGATTCTGGCTACTTTGGCTTCTGCAACGCGCACCATCTGCCAGACATCACAGACCTTGTCATCATCGAACTTGACACTGACGATGCGCCGTAAGTCCAACCCAGAAACGCGTCTAGATTCATGCTAAACTCGCCTTCAGAACCCAAGATATGGTGGAACACTTCGAAACCCTCGTCCGTTCCATCCTCATCCGACCTGATCAACCCGCAGTGATCATCCTTGGCCACTTCTCACCTCAAATTCACGAAGCCCACGGAATCGTTGGGCCAGACCACTTGCACAACTCTGTGGCACAGTTCTATGACGTCCCGCACATTACTATCAAGCCAGCACTCTACCCTTCCTACATGCGAGACCCCCACTCTGTCGACAAGTACTATGCAGATCCTATTCTCGCTAGTCCTGCCGGTCATGAAATCATCACCGACATGCTTGTGGCGTACTTCCAGAACCAGGTTTGCCAGGCTTGGGATATGGCCTCTACCAACTCTTGGGACGAAGGATCAGGCGGCAAGGGCGAGAAGGGCGCTGGAGACCCCCATGGTCTCTTTGGTGGCGTAGGCCAGAGGAAGGGTGTCCCTGAACCTGGAGACAATCCCGACAAGGAGGACGCTGAGCCTGCCCCAGAAGCCCAGGTTGGCAACAAGAAGGTTATCAAGGGTCTTCCCAACGTCCTCGCTCAAATCCAAGTCCCAACAGCTCGAATCAACACACGGCCAAACAGCGAGCGTCCCTTCCAGGAGATCGCACCCTTCTGCGTGTCTGCTAATGATCTAATTAACCCACTTCCGCCTTCTCTTTTCTATGGCTCCGGATGGACCACGCACCACCCTCCGACAACGGGTGGAAGTTCGCTCCGCACAACCGCGCACTACTGGTCCTCGACATTGCCAACCAGCAAGATTCGCATCCCAATGCAGATCGGCGCTGGTGATATTGCCATTTACTACCTCAGAGAACCAGTCTCGGAGGTTGGAGAAGGAAGCTCAGTCGAATGTTGGGTCGACGACAATTACGCTGGTGCCAAGGTTATTGAGAACGCTGCTGATATTCCAGAAGCTCAGCCTGCGTATGTTCCTTTCTCTTTTCTCTTTCATTTACCGATTGCTCACATGCTATTCTGTTCTTCAGGCTTATGATGATTGATCACTTTGTTTCGAGGGTCGCATTTTGTCGAGTGCCAGCTGCTGGGTGAGGAGGGGCAAACCGTGCCCATGTTCAAGTTGTTGGGAGTGTTCTCGACATAGTCTACTTAGATGGCCTTTACCATACAGATTCATCTCATAATTAACAGCCTGCATGGTGTAGTGTTATGACTTTGCAGCGTACGACAAGCGTAAGACCTTCGGCCAAGTTGTTGGGATGAAATACTGCGTTGATGTCGGAGTTCCTACAAGCCCTGTCCGACTGGGCGTAAGCTGTTGATTCTTCTCCGTCATCGTCTATTTCGAATTCAATCTTCAATCTTCGGGATGAGACCGATACGTGGCGTCTGGAACAAGATATGCCAGAAAATGCCTCAAGAATCACTTCTTGAGCCTATTCGAATGGGTTGTTTAAGTTTGGCACAACGTTCCAGTGTCAATGGCCGACTTTCCCGGGCCAGTGGCCCAGTGATACTGACAGCTTGCCTGGACTCGAGGCAATTAGGGAGCCTGCGGTCGCAACAAGGCTTTCCATCCCTGCCTTCTGCCTTGACATACACCGATGAATATGTCTGATACAACAAGAAACGTAGGGGCTTTCTAGTGTAGCGAATGGTCTCCTGGCTAATGAATCTTCTCAGTTTCCTCCTGATGATGACCAGGCCGAGAAAGGCTCCTATGCAAGGCCTGATAGCCCTGATTCTGAGAAGAATGAGCGCAACGAGGAGTTCAGCCGCAATGCAAAGTCGTGGGCGCTGTACCTTCGGGAGGCGGAAGAGAATGCCAAAGACCAAGCAGAAGTGTGGAAGACCGGTCTCGAATCCCTGTTGATCTTTGTGAGTTCTGAGCGTCCAACTGTGCAGAGATTGACGGTGCTGACACGGGTCCCAGGCAGGTCTGTTCGCCGGCGTCATAACGACTTTCTTGGCGGAGTCACGAAAGAAGCTTCGGTTGGAAGATTCGGAGGCCTTGCTCATGGACATCCGCAGCGCTTTGCGCAACGAACCACCGTCAGATGCCGCGAATAACTACAAGCCCGCTCCAGACCAGCTATGGGTTAATGGACTCTGGTTCGCCAGTCTCCTCATAACCCTGTTCAGCGCAATCGTGGCCGTCTTAGCCCGCTCCTGGCTCGTCAACCATCTGCCAATCTCAAACCGCAAAGAAGCCAAAGACGCCTACAAACGGTGGATGTTGGACGAGAGAGCTGAGAGGTGGAAGCTCCAGAAGGTCATCACTGGCATCCCGCTCCTGGTTCAACTTGCCTTCTTCCTCTTTTCTCTGGGATTGGGAATTCAAACCTATCAGGATAACAAGACATTGGGCATCTTTGTCCTTTCACTGATAGCAGGCGGCACGCTGCTTTACCTCGTGGTAACGGCGCTTCCCTTAGCCCTCCCTCCCGACTCGTGCCCATTCCAAACCCCCCTCTCAGAAGTCCTGCATGACTTGCGAGCGTTGCTCATTTCCTGGTCTCGACGAAAAGGCAACCCTCAATCAGGCTCTACACCCGAAGCCTTTTCCGACATATTGGCGAAGATTCTGTACAAAGACTTGATCAACTCTGGCAAACCAGAGCTTGCGGACGAAGCAGTCTTGGAGCTCAGTCGTCGCCCCCCTCCACCAGAGCGTCTGGAGTTCTTCGCAGCCTCTGACACTCCAGCTGTGTGCGCGCAAAGAATCCGTGATTGCACGTCGATGCGGTTCGACGACCATTCGCAACGCGACGAGACCATTGGCGCGCATCTGCATGTTTTCTTACGGCTTATAACTGCATGGGAACAAAGTGGCCGGGACCAGGCGATAGGCGACCGCTTCCAGAAATTCATCAGGTCAACTGGTATCCTTGGCCGGTGGGACTTTGTCCCAGAGTCACAGAGGGCTCTGGCATACGCAGCGAGGGTACCTCTGTACCTGGCTTCCGGGCGTGATTTCGAGGACAATGCGTCACCTGGAAATGAGTGGGAGACCATGGTCTATTACATTCAACCTAACTATCGTCTCGCTTTTGTGATAAGCGCTTGCAGGGGGACCGTGGAAGGAGAACAAAACATCCAAAGGGTCAGCTCGTTCTCGGTTGTCCATCTCATAACAAAGGGTGCGCCACCTCTCTGTCCCACAAATTCTATGCCTGAGCTGAATCCTGTAGGCTACCTTTCTGTACGTCAGGGTCAACATACCGAGTGGAACCTGAAGGGTTGGCAAAGCCAAGTGCGTCGCCTATGCGAAGCTTATTTGGGGAGACTTTCCAAAAGCATAGGTACGAATAGCCTGCCTTTCCCAGAATCCACATACTTACGCACCAGTGCTAGCCTCGATGTTGAACCAAGAGCCTAACACCTTTCTCTCGACCCCGGATAAGCCCCAGGTTCCGATGAACTTCGAAGAGGCAAACTTGCCTTGCACCCCAGATCTTCCCTTGAACCTCTCAACGTTTACTCCACCTGGCTTCCCTCCAGCCAACTTGCGCGATGCCCTGACCGCGATGGAGCTCGGGATCCGGAGTCAGGGGAACACCACCCTTATCGCTTATGGCCGGCAAGGTAACCTAAATCCAAATCCTATTCACGATTGTACCACAAATGAATTGATGCTTTTGAAGGGCATATCGAATCAAGCAAAATGGAAACCTTGCTATTAGCGTTGTTTGGAATTATGTTTGATCTCTCGTTCAAAACCACACGGTTATACAATGTGTTAGAACCGCCGCCGATATCTGTGAAAGTAGGTTTCCTATGGCCAATGCACAGATCGTGGCTCGATTACTGAATCCATTTCAGCAACGTACAAAGAGGTGGCAATCAAGGCTTTGTCCGATCGAATTCAAAAGGCGCTGAGAAGCAATGATTTATTCGAAAACCGCGAATTGCAGAGAGGCTTGACAGTCGTAGAGCACATTGCCCACCGGGTGCAAATGTCCGTGCTCGGAGAGAAGACTCAGGGTAAGCTCATTATTCGTCCACATAAGCGACAGTGACCCAAGTAAATGATTAGGATTAGAACAGGTTTTGTGGATCGTGGCGCCCCGTCTCATCGAGATCGATTTTACTGCCAAATTTCCCCCCTTGTTCGAGCGGTGGCGCTGGCTGAAGAACTTATTTCTCTCGTTAAGCGGTGGGTATTTTCTTGAACCGTACTAATATTGGGTCTTGATCAGACCGTATCGCACCGCAGAGGAAAATCTACTGAGATTCCAAAATCGTTTACGGGAACCTCTCTGCCTACAGCTAGCGAAGATCTTCAATTTTGAGTCTGAGGACCCAGAAGGCACGAATTTGACTCTGGACCGACATGAGCTCCTCTGTCCATTGGTGGACCTGTACTTCATGAGGTATCACGTGGGGCTACAACCGAGACCAGTGTTAGACTGTGAGAGATTGAATTTTCTTCATTCGGTGTGTCACTGACGACCATGATCGTAGTCGAAACTCTGGAACAAGTTCTTGCTCCAAACATAGCAAAGATAGTCGCATTGGCGCTGCGAGCGAGCACTGACTCGATGGTCTCTGCAGGAGTTTCCATTCTGCTTGCTTTATCTGAAAGATGGCACCCAGGCTTCTCTGGGGAGAGGGAGGAAGGAAATGCTGCGCCGTCAGCTCAGGTTCGAGAAGACGTGTACCGGACCTTGAAAACATCTCTGCTTTCTCGCGAAGTACCTGTAGGCTTTATGCGCTTTCTCATGGCCAAAATAACACGTTCGTCACCAGTCATGATGATTCAGTCATACATTACTAATGGCTGGCTCCTAGAGATTGAAAGGAATAGGATTAGGGGGGCTAGTCCGAGCGATAAAGCGTACTCAAGCAATGAAGAGGCTGCAGGAATGACAGATACACAGAGGTTGGAATGCATGGCTGCGGAGCTGCTCCGTTGCTTTATCAAGCCAAGGTGGAACGACAATGAGGCTGTACAGCTCCTTGTGGACCTAACGTCGGACGGTAAGCACTTAGAGCTACTTGTGGTACCGATGTTGGCCTACTAATGCTGCCACCTCAGTTGAATACTACAACGCAGCCATGACTTGTTTTTCGGACCAAGACAAAGATATCTGGAGCCAGAGCCTGAGTGATCACGGCGGTGCCT
Organism: Coprinopsis sp. MPI-PUGE-AT-0042; assembly: GCA_020736565.1. Lineage (NCBI taxonomy): Eukaryota > Fungi > Basidiomycota > Agaricomycetes > Agaricales > Psathyrellaceae > Coprinopsis > Coprinopsis sp. MPI-PUGE-AT-0042. Next base: position 183,846 of record JAHBOF010000155.1, on the reverse strand, counting down.
TGCCCTTGGTGGCATCCCTCCTTCAATCTCTGGTGGTCAGAGGCGAGTCTGAAATCTCCTGGTAGCTCTTGCCTACTAAATCCTTTCACCTAGGGTGGAGCGGAGGCGTCGACCTTCTCCTGGATCTGGCTCTTCACAGTACCCACATTGATACTCGTGATGTAGCAATCAGGTCGCTGCTTTCGTTGTCAAACAATCGAGGTATGTTGGTTTCGTCATTGGCGTTTACAGGATACCCATATTCGGGCCAACAGATTCATGGACAACCATCAAGGATGGGATTGAGTCAAGAATTCGAATGACGGCTCTGAAGCAACAAACGGTGGACAAGGCTGCCCAAGACGCCACTACGGACAATTGGAAATTGCTACTGGTCGCTCTGTCTACGAACGGTATGGTTATTGGCAGGCACAATTCTACTCACATATCCTCTTTTAGCTACGACGATGGATTTCTGTTCTTTCCTCCTTGGCTGCATGGACAACCGGAAGATCGCTGACCAAGATCTCGCCCTGCCCGCGGCCCCTCCACAAGTGGAACTATCCGACTATAGGAAGCAGATAGAGAATCTCAGTCTCCATTCAAATGTGCATATCAGACAAGCAGCCCTGGAATTCCTGGCAGTGACCATCCCTGAGCGTATGTATCCTATATGGCCCAGTTACAATCTGCTGATATCCTTCAGCTGATGCACAGGGTGTGGTAAAACAATTGGTAGGACTTGCCCTCAGCCATCCCGATGATCACTTCAAACGATTTTGTTTGAGTCGGCTGGTTGACATTACCTCAAATGGTATGTAATGATGTCCATTACTCGCAGGACTTGGTTAACATGCAGGCGCCATTAGTGAAGTTGATTCCCCCCCCTGATTGCCGTATGGACAACGTCGATCAAAGGATGTTGGCTTCTGTGCCAGATGGCTCCTTGCGCAAAGAATGGATAAAATTGCTGAGAAATGTGTCTCGCACGGTCAGTTGCACAAGTCTCCGCTCTAAACGCATGCTCATGTTTCCACCAGGGACTTATCAGGGTGGCTTCATTTCGCTCGTTCCGAATGCAGAGACAGATGAGCATTGGAGGTAAGGGCGGCGGCTATAGAATCTCTCCAACATCTGGCAGGTAGGAGAGATACCCTTGCTAGGCTGACATGGCCAACTAATAAAAGATTCTAGATGATCGGATACTGGCAGAGGCCATTGTCATGAAAGCAGCACTTGGACAGAAGGCAATGGCAGGGCTAAGGGACCCAAGTGCTCAAGTACGCAAAGCTTGGGCTTCAACTCTGGGCCGTTTTTCTAATAGGGGGTGAGCAAATACTGAAATATTATCCAATCTGTGCTGGTTAATCAGGCCCTTTTCAAGGCAACTGGAAAGAGGGCCATGATGTCCTGATTGACATGGCATTCCACGACAACGAGCGTGATGTTCGGCACCATGCTTATGGCGCAATTGATGCACTATTGGGTTCAGGATGTGAGAGGTGCTTGATTTCTCATATGTGCATCAATTTGACATGTTCCGATAGCCGCTCCCGCAGCTTCAGCTTTGGCTGCTTTGACTGATGCCCTTGAATCCGTACTTAAAGGAAACAGCTACCTTCGTTGCTTTTTCACAGACTTTGGCAGTGCAGGAAGTCATAGTGTTGGTAGTCTGCTAACCTTGAGCAACGATCTGGTATCTGCTGTTTTGCATCCCCTGATCAAAAGGGGCTGGTTGATTTGGAAGGATCACATTGGATGGATTGTGCTCTAACCTCCTTTTGCCGCTAATGCAAGCTCAGGTGCGTCGACACAGGTACCTGCTGTAAAAAACATATTGAAGTATGCTTCACAGCCCATTACAAATTATCATGCAGTGTGTGGTTGAGAATCTTGGAGCCAGTAGCCCTCGTGGGGCAAAGAAGGCAATGGAGATGGTTTCTTTTAGTAAGTATAGCTATAGTCATGTCGTTCCGAAGCTTAACAAACCTCATCCAATAGTGTGGCAAAGATCAGATCCCTCCTGGCATGTTGAACCCTTTATTTGCCTGCCTTCATCCCTTGTTCCAATTGCAAAGCTTGACACATGTACGTGCTGCAGCTGTCGATATTCTTCCACCATTTTCTCGGGTGAATGTAAGTTGATGGCAGACCACCATGCCCCTTCAATGCCCTCCTAATGGTTCATAGACAGCTACAGTGGCACCACTGATGTCATGATCCCTCCTCTTGTCTCAATGGCCATTCAGGACCCTGACAATGGCTTACGCAACAAAGCAGCAGAGTTACTTTCTGTTATCTGTAGTTCAGGTATGCTGCAATTTAGAGTATCAAGAACCTCCTAACATTGTGCTTTGAAGATCAATTTTTTGCAAGGCGTGAAGTGGCAGCCCCAGCCAACATCCAAAGATTCCTAGACCTCTTGTCTGCCCCGAGGCCGCTCAATGCGACAGTTGCTCGGCTACTTGGTGTGCTCTACCAGCATGATGATGGTGTGTTGATACAGTTCTGGCAATTGCAAGGTTACCAGACCATCTGGACTAATTAATGGTCTCCTAGCCCGTGAATGGATCAGCCTGTGGGTCATCAATAAAGCTGTGGGAGCCCAAGATATCCTGTCCACCTTTGAGCATGGTATCCTTTCCCTTCTCTCTGAGCTTGTTAGCAAGCGTGCGTCCCTGATTGTTCAATGGTTGCCTAATCCATAACTAATAGTCCTTCAACTCTTACAGGGATATTGGACTCAACTGTCACACTGGACTATCTCTTGCTTCTTCTTTCAGCATCACTGGCATTTAAAGGCACTCCAACAACAGAACCATATCGACCATTGATCCTTACCTCGTTGTCACTCTACTACCAGAACCAAATTCCAGGCCGGCAGAGTGAGACAGTTGGAGAACTTGCCCGTGCATTCGAGTATGCAGCATTTGGGAGGCATGGGACAGAGCTAGAAGCCAATGCTTGGCTAGCAATGGATCAGTATCTTAAGGATCATCCAGATCCATTGCAAAGTTTGTGATACACCCTTTCTATTGGAGAGCAAAAGACTGATGCTCATGTACAGGTCTTCGTCAAAATAATGATGTTGAACAAGTAAATTCCTGAGGGAAGACTGCATAAGGAAATGTGGCCATTCAACAAGTGCCTGATATCTGCCATCTCAACTAGCATTGCTTCTGTTACTACCTCATACCTGGGCCTATCAATAGACACTGCTTTTGATCTTCAACTGCTGCAAGACTTGCAAGGTGGGAAGGACCTTGCTTTCCTTCTTGAGAAGGACGACAGTTAAGTTGCAACTTGTATTTCAACCGACATTGGCAAAGATAAACATTCTTCCTGGAACAGCTGTGCAGGATAAATTTTAGAGAAGACTTCTTGAACAAGGAAGTTGTTGAATGCAAGCTGCAAAATCAGGACAGACTGTGATGTCTTGCTGATTACAGTGATACCAGTAGGAGTTGTGTAAGGGAGCATTAGGTTAGGGTCGGATCCCTTTAGCCGCCGCGCCGTGGTCGTTGCTTCTTTACCTCTTACCACATCCTTGATTTACCTCGATATCGTCACTACGCCTGTGTGCACCTAGTCTATCTGCTATAGAACTGGTCGTACGCACTTGTGACATGAGGTACTGAGGAACTAGGAGGTCCCCACCCGGGAAAGGGCATTTTCCCGGACACAACCCTTACAAGTTGCCCCCTAGTGCAGGCTTGAAGCCAGAACTCCGAACCAAGATGGTTGACGACAGCCTGTGCATTAGCTATGCACGCTTCGGCCGGAGTTTCCGGTCAAAACGATCTGAGCCAAACGCAGCATGAAATGGCAAAAAAGTGGACACTGTGGGAATTGAACCCACGACCTCACGCATATGCCAGATGCGAAGCGTGCGCGCTACCCCTGTGCCAAGAGCCCTATAGCCAAATCGAGTGGCTGACAGCTCAGAAGCGCCACCACTGGACAATCTGCTCGTCAGCAGATTGAGTACGAACACAGCCCGTTTCGGGCGATCATGCATTGCAAAGGGCTTGTACTGCTGAAGAATCTTAATCTTCATGGCTAAGAAGTCATCTTTCTGCACGCATGCTAACCTATCCGAGCTCAATAATGTAAGATTGTCGAACCAGCTCGAATATGACCATGAGCATCTGAAGGAATCTGAGCGGTAGCAGGGCCACAAGGGGTCAGAGGCGTTTTAGCACCATGGGGACTTTTAGCGGGTGCTTTGTATCGCAAGCGGCTGCCGGATAGTGCCCAGCAGGTGGTTACAAAGTGCTTCCGAGTCGGCCTGCGAGGTTCTAAGAGCGGTTCACCTCAAAACCTTCGCAGACACTGAGACCTTTAGCAATCTTAGGGCCATTCAAGAGCAAATTTATTACTGCGATTACCTCCTTGTACCCTCTCGCGCACTGGATTTTTCTGACAAGACATTGCCCAGACTCATCAAGAATGACACGGAGTTAAAGTCCATGCGGTACGATGAAACTCGGCCGTGTTCCATGTTGCTCCATGTGCATAGGGGAATCCTAGGATACCACGCTCTTGCAAGCGCTTGCGAGTCAAATTTGATGAGCATATGGATCTCCGTAGTGACACGGGCGGTGCCCATACGATAAGGGAGGATCTACAACTGCAAAGATTCAACAAAGATCAAAACGCACCTTTTCAGGTGTTCGTCCGATTGGTGCGAATGCGCCACAAGGCGTATATAAGGCTGCATCCAAGAGAAGAAATTCCTCAGAGCGTTTGATACGTCTTCCACCCCCACCTCCAGAACAATCTCTTCGTCGCAGGTCGACTTCACCAACTCTTTTCTACTCTTCATCTACTCCCCTTCGCATTCATTCAATCAATCACAATGAAGCTCACCGCTACTTTCGCTGTTTTGGCCGTTTTTGTCGCCAAGGCTTGTGTCGCTGCTAGCCCATACGCTGGTGATGACTACGACCTTGCTCTCCGTTCCGATTTTGCCGTGAGTTTTCAAACCCCCCTCTGATGTCTTTTTCGTGTGTTGAATTTTGGTTTTAGGACGAGATCGATGCCCGATTCTTCAACGACGTCCTCGATGAGGTCGACGCACGAGAGTTTGTCGACGACCTGCTTGAGGCAAGGGAGTTTGATGACGATCTGCTCGAGGCCCGGGACTACGATGACGACTTCGAGGCTCGTACGATCGACACCTTCCTCGAGGACCTAGCCGAGAGAGACCCTCCTAAGATGGTGAATGTGTACGTCTCGGCCGCTTCTCTAGTCCAACCCATGCTGACCTCTACATATGTAGTGTTACTCAAGCTCAAATTGCTGCCAAGGGCGGCAAGCCTCTTCCGGCCAACAGCAAGTGGCACTCCACTCTGGACAAGGTCAAGGCACAGCAACAGAAGAAGCGCTCCATGGAATACTTCGTTGACGAGCTATTCGAAAGAGACCCTCCTAAGATGGCGAACGTGTATGTCTCACCGTCTTTATTTGTCCAATGTATACTCATTCCTGTTCAGTGTGCTCCAGGCAATGGAGGCCGCGAAGAAGAACAAGGGCCAGCAAAAGAAGCGCTCCTTGGACTCTCTCATCGACGACCTCTCCGCGAGGGACCCTCCTAAGATGGCCAACGTGTGCGTCCCAGCTACTTCCCTACTAATCCAACCAATTCTAACGTCGATGCAGTGTGCTACAGGCAATGGAAGCCGCCAAGAAGAATAAGGGTCAGAAGAAGCGCTCCCTCAACGCTTTCGTCGACGACCTCTTTGAGAGGGATCCTCCCAAGATGGCCAATGTGTACGTCTCGCTCTTTATCCTCGTCCAGCTTATGCTAACGTCTCCGAAGTGTGACTCAGGCTCAAATTGCTAACAAGGGTGGCAAGCCCCTTCCGGCCAACAGCAAGTGGCACAGCACCCTGGATAAAGTCAAGGCTCAGCAACAGAAGAAGCGCTCCCTGGACTACTTTGTTGACGACCTTTCTGAAAGGGACCCTCCTAAGATGGCCAACGTGTACGTCTCACCATTTTTCTTTGTCAGCGTACACTCACGTCTGTTCAGTGTGCTACAGGCAATGGAGGCCGCCAAGAAGAACAAGGGCACGAAGAAACGTTCGCTAGATTCTCTCATCGAGGACGTCTTCGAGAGGGATCCTCCCAAGATGGCCGATGTGTACGCCTGAACCACTTCCTTACCAACATAACTTATACTAACGTCGATGCAGCGTACTCCAGGCAATGGAGGCCGCCAAGAAGAACAAAGGCCAGAAGAAGCGCTCGCTTGACTATTCCGTCGATGATCTCGTTGAGAGGGATCCTCCCAAGATGGCCGATGTGTACGTCACTCTTTTCCTTTGTCCAACGTATGCTCATATCTGTTCAGTGTGCTGCAGGCAATGGAGGCTGCTAAGAAGAACAAGGGCCAGAAGAAACGCTCGCTTGACTCTCTCATCGACGACATCTTCGAGAGGGATGACAAGAAGCCCAAGGCGTGCGTATCCTTCTCCTACTCTTACACCGGCTCGATCCTAACGCCCTGGATCATACGCTATAGTAAACCCGCTCCTGCGAAGAAGGACAACAAGGCCAAGAAGGCTCCTGTAAAGGTCGCTGACAGGAAAGCCTTCAAGGCGAGGCAGGAAAAGATCATCAAGGAGGGGTTGTAATCGGAGAGTACTTGTAGTGGTTTATATGTTGGAATTTCTTAAGGCTGTATCCTTATTATAATATGATTGTTCTGAGCTGGAACCACGATCTGCGAGACTTCTAAGCGCCAACTTCGATACCTATCTAAGCTTCTGATTTCGTATGCGCATGCCCCCTTCATGTCCTCAACATCCCCTTCAACGCCACAGACTCTGGTGATATACGGCGCGCGGGTAGACCTGTGACTGGTCCCTCGGCGAAGGTTGTGAGACGAACCTCGCTAGCCCTCGAGTGCGAGTGCGAGGGAATGGTTACGCGTCTAGCGCGCAGGGACCGTTACTGAAAGAATGTCACGCAAAGCGGAGACTTGGGAGAGGCGCACGCAGTCCGTCGTGCAAATTACATAGCAGGTTGCAGCAGAACAAAATGCTGTACAGAGTTTCGTTCTTCATCGACACCGTAGCCAAGTGGTTACGGCGACAGATTAGAATTGCTTTGGCTTCTAGACATCTGTTCCTCTTTGAGGGCGCAGGTTCGAATCCTGCCGGTGTCGATTTTTTATGCATCTATCCCCCTTTTTACCCTTCATTACTCTTTCATGATTCTGGATTTCTGTGTGTTGGCATTTCCCCTTGAGAACATTCCCTCCCATGGCTGCTGCTCTGTCTAGCCTATCAGTTGATGCATAGGGTTTGATGATAGGGGCCTCCTTCCCAATCAAATGGGAGACGCGCCACCCGCGTGTGCCATTGACTCCGAGCCTTGACCATCGACCACCACCACGACTGATAACCGCCATGGACATTGACATCGTCGACGAACCAGCGACCTACCAGGGTAACAGTTCAAACCAGCCCACGAGGAGGCCGATCCTTGCGCCCGTGGATGATGCTCACCCTTTCGATCTCGAGGGTTACATCTCGAATTATACTGGTGAGATTTCCGTCTTTTGGGTGTTTTTGGGACGAAGATGGTGCTGGTATTGGGCTCCGGTCGGGTTGTACACTAAGCCTGTGGTCCTCCTGGCCCAAACACTGTCTAAAATTGAGACACAGTTCACTGACTCGACCATCGTCTCACAGGCCGAACCGCCATCGAGCGACTCATCCATATTATCCTCACATGCCCGTCCATCGCACCCGAAGCATTCCAGCTCGCCGTGCAACACATCCACCAATCTCGTGACCCATCTCTGTACCAAAACTTGCTCTCCGCCTACGAACAGTCTGCGTCCAACTCGAATGCCACGGGTGGACCTGGCCTGCCGAATCCACATGATCTAGCGCAGTTGGATACCAAGTGGATGGACGAGGCGATTGCGAGGAACCAAAGTGAGAGGACGAAGCTTGAGGTGGAGCTCAAGACATATACGAACAATATGATCAAGGAGAGCATCAGGGTGAGTGTTCGCCGATGTTTCATAGAGGCGAACGAGGCGCTGACCAGGAGATGCTGTTGTTAGATGGCGCATAGGGATCTGGGCAACTTTTACAGAGACCTCGGCGACTATGCCGCGTCTTTGAAGCATTACACCAAATCACGCGAATTCTGCACGACGAGCCAACATGTACTTGACATGTGTCTGTCTGTTCTCGAGGTACGTCTTCCTTTCTCTTCTCCCTCACTCTCTTTCTGATAATCACGATCCGTAGCTCCTGATTGAGCAACGAAACTACTCCCACCTGACGACGTACGTCTTCAAAGCCGACGCAGCATTGGACGCAGCCAAAGCAGCCGCTGCTCCCCCTCCTGCTGCTGCTACGGCAGGCGTCACAGCTGCCGGAGCGGCACAGCAAAAGAAGAAGGCTGCTGGTGGTGGGGAGAGGGAAGACGTGCAAGCCAAACTTAGCCTCGCAACTGCTCTTTCGCATCTTGGCCAAGGCAACTATGAAAAGGCGGCTACTTCTCTGTTGAACGTTGGGTCGCCTAGTAACTTGGGTGATTGGATTGGCAAGGTTCGTCTTTCGTTTCTGCTTCTTTGATCTTGGGGTAAAAAGTGACTGATACACCCTGAAGCTCGTCGCACCGGGCGATATTACGATCTACACCACCCTCTGCGCTCTCGCCACGTTCCCTCGTGCATCGATCAAATCGAGGTTGCTCGAAAACACCAATTTCACGTTGTACATGGAACATGAGCCCTACATCCGGGACCTCATCCAAGCGTACATGAACAGCAACTTTAAAGTCGTACTTGAGCTCCTCAACCGGTACTCTGTAAGTCTCTACCCTTTCCTACCACTATACAATTCTTCGAACAGCATTGCTCAACCACGGTAATATAGACGAGACATTATATCGACGTGCACCTCGCACCACACGTTCACGATCTCTCCAACCTCATCCGGAACTGGGCTGTCGTCTTGTATTTCCAGCCATTCGCGACGATTCGATTGGATCGGATGAGTGCTGCGTTTGGATGGACGGTGGAGGAGGTTGAGCAGCAGGTTGTAGGCCTCATTCAGAGTGGGCATATCCAGGGACGGGTGGATAGCCAGAACAAGGTGTGTCTTCTGCTTTTCCCTCCCTATTTGAGGGTTATATTGTTAGGCAAGGAAGGTGTTGATCGTTGCGTGGTTGTAGATTCTGCAAGCCAAGAAGACGGACCAGAGGGCTGAGCTCTTCGCTCGTGCGATCAAGGCTGGCTCAGAGATCCAAGCTGCGAATCGAAAGTTGTTATTGCGTATGAAGCTGCACGTCCTTTCCCTCTTGTCGTTATGTTTGATATTTTGAAATAGCTGACGTTGGTGTGTTATGTAGGCAACAAGCTGATTTGGTGATCAAGCCGCCAAAGAGCCTTGGTGGAGCAGGCTCGCTGATGGGTATGGATTATCTTCCTGGAGGGGATTAGATCAGTATGTTCTTGCAGTGTTTCTGTGTCCACTTCCAGCTTTCTTGTACTTTTTACAACTCGAAATCACTTCTTTCTCAGCTGCTTGAAGAATTCCAATGAAGGGCGATGAGAGTCATTCACAATACTTGATTCCGATGCTCGCTGATGCTTTCAGCTGTCTAATCCTTACATTGGCAACACTTTATCATTCATTACAAGTTTTGCATAGCTTCTACCAATTGTGAAGAAGAATCTGTGTCGTTTCTCTCTTCTCTCTTTCTTTTTCTGTTGCGCCATCGTTTCCTCCTCGCTACCTCCTCTTCCGCCAAAGCCCACTTGCAAACCCAAGGTTCCCATTCAGAGGGCCAACCTGCCCATTGCTCGACCGGATCGTCGTCATCCGCCGATGAATACACGATCCTGATATCGATAGGCACACGGTGGGCGTCCGCTCGCTCTGTATCGACCAGTACAATCTCCAAGGAGGGTCTCTCTTCGAGAATTGACGCCAAATCCACTTTTTCGTGTAATTCTGGTACGAATAGGGGCCAGTAGAAGATTTCTAGGTGGGTGAGGGTCGTGCACCAGACATGTAGAGATCCTCTGTGGAGACCTTCATGCTCAATTTGGAACTGTTCGTAGGCAAGTCCAATACGCATTAAAGGGAGGTTGGAGAGTAAACATGCCATTGAGGTTTTCAGGGAATATTCAGTTGTTGTGCTACGGGTCTCAGAGGGCCAGATGAGCCAGAATGCTAGATCGACGACCCCGGTGCTGGTGCAGGTGGAGAGGATGTGGCTGGCCGCTTGCATAGATATTGCGTTGTATGTGATGCAACTGCGCGTTTGAATGGCGATTGTGTGGAACATTTGTGGGTGGACCCTGCATCTCATTTACCAGTGCGGTTAATATTTTGTAACGAAGACTTGCCACGAAGCTGCGCTCCGGGATACCAGGGATAGATTTGGGCCATATGCAGGGTCGCCATCCGTGGCCAGTTGGAAGATGTGGGCTTGTAGCTCTGGAGGTAGAGAGGAGAATGGAAACGTCATTGAGGAGATGGAGGGAGAAATTAGGCGCCCTACGGCACAGCCACTAATGGGGCATGTTTTTCCGGGAGTAACGATTCGGGTAAAGTTTGCGGTATTTCTGCACCGTGCTTCTTGGGCTTTCCTTGCATGAGAGTATGAGATTGTGGTTAGATTGTTCACTGCTATAATAGTGATCCTGCCTTCCATGAGCTACTATTACCGCGAGGGAAATCGTGCAAGGATCTGAATCGTCCACTGGCCGCTAGCTTCGCTGGCTCTTGGCACTGCGAATTCAAATATTGAAAGTTGATACCTCAAAGGTGGGGACACGTCGCAGCTGCTCTGCCAAACCCGCGGGGCGATGGAGGATGGGAAGTTATCAAACAAAGGGCTGCAGTGGTACGCTGACGGGATAAACCACTAAATACTCGGACTACACTAAGGAGACTGGGGTGAATCTATATCCATGCTGAACCTTGGCCATTTCCCTGTCATCCGTTGCGCCGTCGTTTTGATTTTGGTACTTCTTCTGTTTCGGGCCAGCTTTGACGCCTAAACGGTTTTCACCCTTCTTATCTCTTCTTCCAGGGCTCACCTTCTACTGCCTTGTGTTCTTAAGGTACCAAATCCTCGACATTGACAGGTTCCTCACCTGTGGCCAGGTTTGAAATAGTCCGGATATTGGCGGGTCTGGGGCGGCGGCCGGCGTCAGGTATTTATATATATACATGCTCATTTTCAGCAAGTACGATTTGCAACGAAGGTCTTTGACCAGGGAAGGAGCTCGAAGTTGAGCTTTGGTATTCAAACGGGCCGTTCTATGCGTGAAGAAGTGAGTGTCTCGTAGCGGGGGGACATGGGAGGTGCCCCAATTTAACGGGAAATATCGAGAAAAATAAGCGTGGTGCTCCTGCCAGGTAACGACCCTGTACGTTGTACTTTTGCGCTCAATTTCCACGCGGGAGACACGGCTTGGACACGGCTGTTGGAATTAGGCGCCCTGCGACACAGCCACTGATGGGGCACAGTGCCAAACCATCGAGTGTTCGTTGTTCCTTGCACTCACCGTCATGTTTTGAATTCACGTTTCAGAGTACAACTTGCACGCAGCACCCAGAAGGCTAGGATGTGCGAGAGAATACATCTATTGCAAGAATCACTAGCGACCATATGGCTGGGCGCTCCGATAACAAAACGCCGACGTCCAACTGAGTGACATTCTGACAGGCTGCTCGGACTTCAGACATCTGGGAAGAGGGGAAAGGCGGTCTGAGGACGGCTTTTCCTGCTTGTTCCCTGCTTTTACCTACAGCTACGAACATGTCTGATACAAAGCACAAGGTAACTGGTCTCGAATGCGGCGGAGGTGTTGACCAGCTAATGACTCTTTTCAGTTTTCTCCAGACGACGACCGTGCTGAGACAGGCTCGTACGCAGAATCTACCGCCTCCGATTCAGAGAAAAATGAACCCAACGAGGAGTTCAGTCACAATGCAAAGTCGTGGGGAGATTACTTACAGGAGGCGGAAGAGAATGCCAAGGACCAGGCTGAAGTGTGGAAAACAGGTCTCGAATCCCTGTTGATCTTTGTGAGTTCTGAATGTGAGGTTGGAACGTGGCGGCGCTGACTGTTGGAATCCACTAAGCCAGCCTGGCTTAGTGGATTCCAACATAAAGTTAATCCGACCCTCGCGGTCGGTCACTCCCCTATGGCCGCTCTCAGTACTAAGCGGTTCGGTAGCCAGCGGCTGTGGAATTCCAATTAAGTCCTCATAATATGGCTGCTCACACTGTCGTCATTCCAGATCGACACGCCGTGGTCTTATGCCCCCCGGGTTATCCGGCATCGGCACGGATCGAACCCCCGACCTCAACAAGGGCGGTCGGATTAACTTTATGTTGTCCTAGGCAGGTCTATTCGCCGGCGTCATAACGACTTTCCTGGCTGAATCACGAAAGATGCTTCGTCTGGACGATTCGGAGGCTTTGCTCATGGATATTCGGAGCGCTTTGCGCAACGAGCCATCTGCAGACGCTGGGGATAACTACAGGCCCACTCTTCACCAGCTATGGGTGAACGGACTCTGGTTCGCCAGCCTCCTCATAACCCTCTTCAGTGCCATTGTGGCTGTTTTGGCCCGTTCTTGGCTCGTCAACCATTTGCCAATCTCGAACCGCAAAGAAGCCATTGACGCGTACAAGCGACGGATATTGGACGACAGGGCTGAGCGGTGGAAGCTCCAGAAGGTCATCACTAGTATCCCGCTCCTAGTGCAACTCGCCTTCCTTCTCTTTGCTATCGGCCTGGGCATTCAAACCTATGACGACAATAGGGTGTTGGGCATCTTTGTCCTTGCGATGGTAGTAGGGGGCACACTGCTCTATCTTGTGGTAACGGCGCTTCCCCTTGTGCTCCCCACTGACTCCTGCCCTTTCTCAACCCCACTCTCGGACATCTTGCTCGATTTGCAAGCCCTGCTCATTTCCTTGCCTCGACCAAAAGGCCGCGCTCGATCACGCGCCATTCCCAAATCCTTTTCCAACACACTGGCAAAGATTCTCTACGAAGGCATGATCAACTCCGGCAAACCAGAGCTTGCCGACGAAGCAGTGTTGGAGCTCAGCCGTCGCCCGCCTTCACCAAAGCATCTGGACTACTTCGCAACCCATAATACTCCAGTTGTATGCGTGCAAAGAATTCGGGATTGCACGTTGAAGCGGTTCAAGGACCCTTCACAGCGCGATGAAATTATTGGCGCACATTTGCAGGTTCTCTTACGGCTTGTAGCCACATGGGAGGGAAGCGGTCACAAAAAGCCAACAGACGACCCCTTCAAGAAATTGATACAGAAAACGATAAGTCCGACTGGTATTCTTGGACGTTGGGACTTCCTCCCACAGACGCTGAGGGCTCTGGCATACGCCGTGAGGGTACCTATGTACCTGACTTGTGGCCGCGATTTTGAAAACAGTGCATCGCCTGGCATGGAGTGGGACTCCGCAATCCACTACATTCAACCTGCATATCGCCTCAGTATTGTAACAAGCGCCTGCCGAGGGATCGTGCAAGGAAAGCAGAACATTCAGAGGGTCAGCGCGCTATCACTTGTCCACCTTATAGCTCAGGGTATGTCGCATCTCAATCTCACAACCTTTGCTACTGACCTGGAACCTATAGGCTACATCTCCGTGCGTCAGAATCGACATACCAAATGGAGCCTTTCACGCGACGAAGAGAAAGTGCTCCACTTATGCGTTGAATATCTGGAGAGACTATTCAACAACATCGGTATGACTTTCCCACTTCTCCTGGACTCACCATTCTCACCCACTCGTGCCAGCTCCAATGTGGGGAGACGGTCCCAATTCCTTTCTTTCAATCCAGGATGGGCCGCAGGATCTGGCGATCCTTGCAGGGGAAGACAAGCCGTATAATGTACAATTTGTGCCGAAGGCCTCGACATTCTCCTCACCTGAATTTCCGCCTGCCAACTTGCTTGCTGCTCTTACCGCGATGGACCTCGAGGTGCGGAGTCAAGGTAGAACCCTTCTTGTAGCTTTGGCTCGTCAAGGTAACCTGAAGCTCTGTGGTAATTGTGCTGCTCATGCGATTCGGATTCCCCAAGGACACGTTAAGGAGAGCCAAATGGAGAATCTGCTCTCAGCGTTGTTTGAAACAATGTTCGACTTGTCATGCAAGCCCAACACGGTCAGGCAATGTATTCGAACCACGGTGGCTATCTGTGAAAGTAGGGCACCAACGCACATATCGCGGTTCAGTCACTCAATGTATTTTAGCGGCGCATAGAAAGGCGGCAATTGAGGCTCTTTCGGAGCGGATTCACAGGGCGTTGGAAACCAACGATGCCCTGGAGAACGGCAAGCTGCATAGGGGTTTGGCAGTCGTAGAGCAAATCGCTGAATGGGCAACTGGACCCGAGTCTCAGGGTAAGCGCATTACCCGTCTGCAGGAAATAACAATTGACCTGGTTTGGTATTTAGGGATAGAGGAGGCTTTGTGGATCGTAGCTCCTCGCCTCATCGAGATCGACCTAACTGCCAGATTTCAACCCTCGTTCGAGCGATGGCGGTGGCTCAAGAGATTGTTCGATTCGTCAAACGGTGGGTGCAATTCAAAACGATGTCAAGAGTGGATCTTCATCGGATTTTATTACACCACAGAGGAAAATCTATTGCGATTCCAAAATCGTTTACAGGAACCTCTCCTCCTAGAGCTAGCGAAGGTCTTCAAGTTCGAGCCCGGAGCCCCAGAGGAAGGTGACACAAGTGATATCAGTTTGACACTGGACCAACATGAAGTTCTTGATCCATTGGCGACTCTGGTACGCATCAGCTATGTTATGAGAGTGTTGGGCTGTGGGATATATAATCTTTCCATCAGGTCTTGCTCTGACAATCGTTATAGGTGATACTCTAGAGCAATCTCTGGCTCCATTCGTTGCAAACATAGTCGCCCTGGCGCTTCGATCAGCATCGGAATCGACAGTCGAGGGAGGTGTTACTGTTCTACTGTCATTGTCTGAGCGATGGCATCAAGACTCCTCCAGGTTCCGGGGTGAAGCTACTCCTGCACCGTCAGCTCAGGTCCAAGAAGAAGTGTATCAGACGTTACAGGCATCCCTCATGACCGATCTTGCCCGTGAATCGCCTGTAGACTTCATGCGAGTCCTCCTGAATGAAATGAAGCGTTCGTCGCCGGTTACAACGATTCAGCCGTAGCCGACTAACCATTGATACAGGGGTTATTACAAGGCACGAGAACACGGTAGACGGCGTAAACGATGAATCACGTTCAGCGGCCGCAGGAACGATAAATACAGCTCAAGGACGAAGATTGCAATCCGTGGTTTCGGAGTTGCTCCGCTGTTTTATCCAGCCCAGATGGAACAATATTGGGGCCGTACAGCTCCTTGTCGATCTAACATCATCTGAATCGACGTCGGAGGGTGAGCATCTACACCTCGCCAAGGTTTCCATGTTAACCTGATGCCACCCCTTCAGGCATTTATTGCAAAGCAGTCAAGGCCTGTCTGTCTCAGGACGTCAATGGCACCTGGGACACGAGCCAGATTGATGGCGTCGGCACCGTGCCGTTGGTAGCGTCCCTTGTCCAATCGTTGGTGGTCAGAGGCGAGTCTGAGCGTCTCCTGGTAGCCCTTACCTCCCGCTAAATCTCTAAGGTTAGGGTGGAGCTATGGCGTCAACCTTCTCCTTGTTCTGGCTCTTCATAGCACCTGCATTGATACCCGCGGTGCAGCGGTTAGGTCGCTGCTTTCCTTGTCAAATGACCCAGGTATGGCTGATTCCTTGGTTTCATTTTCAGGATACTCAGGTTCGAGCCCTCAGATTTGTGGGAGTCCATCAGGGACGGGATTACGTCTAGGATCCGGATGTTGGATTTGAAACAGCCAACAGCGCACAAAGCTGAACAGAATAACGCAGTGGCCAATTGGAAGGTGCTCTTGGTCGTGATCTCTATTACTGGTATGGTTGCTTGTACATATGTTATGACCTCACTGGCTCACCTGCCCTCTTCTAGCTACTGCAAGGGACTTTTGCTCATGCATCCTTGGTCACATGAACAACGGGAAGTTTGCTGACCGAGATCTGATTCTGCCCATTGACCCTCCACAAGTGGCACTATCGGACTATACGGAGCAGATTGGGGGGCTCAGCCTCCATCCCAACGTGTATATCCAGCAGGCGGCCTTGGAATGTCTGGCAAGAACTGTTCCTGAATGTATGTTCACGAATGTTCTCGGCTGCATTCCGCTGATAATCATCAGATGATGCGACGAGTGTCGCGAAACAGCTGGTAGGATTAGCCCTCAAAGCCTCTACTGAGCAACTCAGACGATTTTGCTTGACTCGACTGGTCGACATGGCCTCCAATGGTAAGTACTCACGCTGATCACTCAACTAAGGTGTTTGTTTTAACTCGTTGGGATGGTCCAGTCACGTTCATTTTGCCTACAATTACCGCTATACAAGACGTAGACTCGAAGAAGTTGGATTCCGTGTCGGATATCGTCTGGCGGAAAGAATGGGTCAATTTGCTGAAATGCGTTTCTCGACACGGTCAGCCGTACTCGTCTCTACCCTTGTGTGAGCTCATGTTGTCATTAGGGACCTATGTGGATGGTTTTATATCGCTCGTGGGAATTGCAGAGACGGATGAGCTTTGGGAGGTTAGGGTGGCAGCTATAAAATCTCTCGGTGAGCTGGCGGGTAAGAGGGGTTTCTTGACTGAGGTCCAGAGAAGCCGGCTGAATGAAGGATTGCAGTTGACCATGCAGAGGCCATTGTGACGAGAACAGCCCTCGGACGGAGTGCAAAGCTAGGGCTATTGGATCCTATTGATCAAGCACGCAAAGCTTGGGTTTCAACTCTACATATCTTGTCAACGATAGGTAAGGCAACTTATTTGCACATTCTTGATGCGCGTTCGTAATCAGACCCTGTTTCAGGACACTGGAAAGAAGGACAGGACGCCCTCATGGACATGGCATTGTATGACGACGAGCAAGATGTTCGGTACCAAGCTTATATCGCGATTGACACGCTGTTGCATACAGGAGGTAAGTGGTGTCCCATTGCTCTTTGCGTACGTGTTGTTAATCCCCCCGCCCCTAGCCGACCGCGCGTCTCTGATGTTGACTTCCTTGACCAACGCCTTCGACCACATAATCAAGGGAAACCATTTCCACGACTACTTTGTGGAAGATGTTGGCAGTGGGAGAAGCTCCAATGTTGACAGCCCGCTCAACTTGAGCGAAGATCTCGCGTCCCCTTTTCTGCGTCCCTTGGTCAAACAGAGCCTCGTAGATTCTGATATCACAATCTGGGTCGATGCTATTTTAACTTCCATTGCCACGGATTCAAGTTCAGGTACGTAGGCACAATTGGGGTGGAAAGCTGGGTGCTGAGCTCTGCTTTCACAGACTATTGCCAAATCGTATCAAAGTATGTGGCCGAAAATCTTGGCGCTAGCAGCCCTCGCGGGGCGAAAAAGGCAATGGAACTGGTTTCTCTCAGTAAGTATAGCCGCGTCCTCATCACTTCGAGATTTGACGAGCTTCCTTTGATAGTGAGGCAAAGGTCAGATTCCTATTGGCATATTGAAGCGTTTGTTGCCTGGCTGCCTCCGCTGCTCCAGCACGGCTCGAGACACGTGCGTGCCGCGGCTGTGGATATCTTCTCCACCGTTTTTTCCGGCGAATGTGAGTCGAACACAGATTATCATGACCTTCACCGCCGCTCCTGATACTTGATACTTAGGTAGCTACAGTGACAACATTGGTGCCGTGATCTCTCCCCTCGTCTCGATGGCCCTTGAGGATCGCGATGATGGGTTGCGAAACGAACCGGCAAAGGTGCTTCGTCTCATCAGCACGTCAGGTACGCTGTGCCGCTAAACGACTTCAATTCTGCTCCCAACCTTCAGTTCCCAAGATTACTCGTATATAGGGCGTGAGTTGGCAGCTCCAGTTAGCATCCGTAGATTCCTGGAGCTTTTGTCTGCCCCACGACCGCTCAATACCACGATTTCTCGACTACTTGGCGTGCTTTATGAACACGATGACGGTAAGCCGACACACCTCCTGCTTTTGCATGTTATCAGAGGTTCCAGACTAACTAATGGACTCCCAGCCCGCGAACGGATCGGCTTATGGATCATCGATAAAGTTGTGGTAGCCCAAGATATCCCTGCCAACTTCGAGCACGGTATACTTTCTCTGCTCTTCGAGCTCGTTAGCAAGCGTGCGTCCCTTCTCATTGAACGCTCGCCTCACACGTACCTAATAGCCTGGCAGAGATACTAAAGCCAACCGTATCGTTGGACTATCTTTTGTTGCTTCTTTCATCGTCACTCGCCTTGAAAGGCACTCCGACGGCAGAGTCGTATCGACCGCTGATTCTCGCCTCGCTTTCGCTTCACTACCAAAGCCATATTCCTAATCGGCAGAGTGAGTCTGCTGGAGAGCTCGCGCGCTCCCTTGAGTATGCAGCATTCGGAAGGCATGGAACAGAGGCGGAAGCTAAGGCTTGGCTAGCGATGGACCAATATCTCCAGGAGCAGCCACAGTCGTCTCAAAGTTTGTCGAGTTCTTTCAGAGGGTGGGGTGCATTGCTGACTATCGCACCCAGAACAAGATTTTGAAGGCGCGAAGCATCCGTTCATCCAGGCCTTTAAGCAGAAGGTATTCAAAAAGCATGGAGCAGAAGGGGGACTTGAGGGTCGGCCATCCATGAGCTCAGAATATCGCAAGCCATTCCGAGGCTTGTCGCTGGCCATCGACAAACATCTCAAGCCTTCTCAAAGTTCGTCCTCCCGCCGCTCATCCTGTTGCCGGCTACATTACTGATCACCGCACTCAGGCCAAGCCGTTGAACTCGAATCGAGTATAAAGTCTCAAGAAGATATTGCATGATTTGTTATAATTATGGTCGGTCTCACCCAACCAGCACCATGTATTGGACACCTCAATCAATCGTTCCTGCCTTCTCGTTCCGTTCATGGGGCGTAAACCATCTCTTTGGAAGATCTCGGGCTGTCGCAAGACTTGCAGACGACGAAGAGGACTGATATAGGACGCTCCGCACCGCGAGATGGCGTAGGAGAACGTCTTTGATCTGTTTCTGCTGGGGACGACCCTTGACTTGGCAGCATGATGAGGAGACAATATGCACCATCGACATTTGACAGTGGTAACTATCAGACGAACATGGCTTCATTTCCCTAGTTGATTTGGAGCCTCCTTTGGGCAACACGTCGATGGACGTGACCGAGATAAGCTGGACGCATGGTTACCTCTGTCCGAGAGCCCAATTCCACTACAGCGTGTACCATTTGAGCCTGATGAGCCAGACGTCACTGCGGCGCGCAGACCAGCTCGGTGGAATCAGACGTGCCCGAGACTACAAATTCGCTGCGAACTTGCGATGTATCGCGACTTTATTTGCTAATATGGGTAATGCTTCGCGTGTTCTTACATGTTCTGAATGGTTATTATCAACGCTCAATCTTCATTACCTTCTTCTCTACTCAGTCAAAGTCCGCTTGGCCACCGTGCTCGATTGAGCCATTCCCCATCGAGATCGCCATCCATCGGTAAGCATACAATGACATTCCGCATATCAATAGGCGTTGGGTCTTTTGGTATTTCTTGATGAATTCTGTTACGAACATGCACTGGTCGATGCGGAGATGATTTGAAGACTGGATGTGTTGGAGGAGGGAGGAAAGGATAGCGTTTACGTTTTTGGACAAGATACGTTTGGGGAATTCGAGAAGGGTGAGTGTCCGACGCCAGCCAGCTTTCTTTATCGAGGCGTTCGATTTCTAAAAGCTCCTTGTAAGGGAGCGTCACTTTCCAGAGAAGGGACCAGGATCGGGATAGCACGCGAGTGATTGAGATTTCAATTTCTTTGTCTGTGTTTTCCGAGGGCCGTGCTAGACAGAACACCAGACGGACAATGCTGCACAAGTGCAGAGGATGTGGTGGCTGCCATCCATGGAGATGGGGGAGAGGGTGACGCGTAAGCGCTGGGGATCAAGGTATTTGAGTCATCTGAGCTGTAAGGAACGGATGGAGGAAGAGGTCCGGAGCGACAGTGTGGAACATCCATGGGTGGACCCTTGTGGTCGGAGGATATGCGCTCAATGCTCTTTTAAGGATGACTTGCCATGTAGTAACGCTCCGGGACACGAGTGATAGATTTAGCGCATATTTAGGGTCAGTATTTGCGGCCAACTCAAAAATCAGAGCCTGTAAGTAATACCGAGGGAAGACAGGCAAATGGGAAGGCCTAAGAAGGCCATTGAGAAAATGGAGTAAGGAATTAGGCGCCCTGTGCTGTGCAACCGGGTACAATCTAGCAGTGATGTGATGATGTCGGAGACGCATTTGGCCCGGCTAGCAGCCCAACTTTCGTTCGTTGCACTCACCGTCAGTTTCGAATTGCCGCTTCAGGCCACAGGATTTGACCTATCTGCAGCATCTATACTATCATTTTATGCGAGAAAACTTCAAGGGTTACTTGAGAGCACTGAATCCCTGTTTTCAGTTAATTTGGCACCGACGTCCCCGGGCTGTGTGTTACTCAACAGCACGCCGACAGCCTGCGACTTGAGGCGATCTGGGAACATGCGTACGGTCTCTCCCTGCTTGCCTTCTGCTTCAACCTGCAGCTGCGAATATGTCCGATACAAAGGACAAGGTAGCTACTTCCAAACACCGGGGGGTTGCCCATCGGCTCATGATTCTTCGCAGTTTCCTCCAGATGATGACCTGGCTGAGAAAGGGTCTTTTGCAGAGTCTGCCAGCTTTGATTCTCGGAAGAATGAGCCCAATGAAGAGTTCAGTCGCAACGCCAAGACTTGGGCGATGTACCTACAGGAGGCTGAAGAGAATGCCAAGGACCAGGCGGAAGTGTGGAAAACCGGCCTCGAGTCCCTCTTGATCTTTGTGAGCTTTCTATTGCTGCATTTTGGAGGCCAATGTCACTGAAGAGGGCTATAGGCTGGTTTATTTGCCGGGGTCATAACGACTTTCTTGGCCGAATCACGAAAGAAGCTTCGTCTGGAAGATTCGGAGGCGTTGCTTATGGACATTCGGAGCGCTTTGCGTAACGAACCTCTGTCAAGCGTTGCGTATGCGCCGACTCTATACCAGCTATGGGTGAACGGGCTCTGGTTCGCCAGTCTCCTCATAACCCTGTTCAGTGCCATCGTCGCAGTTTTGGCCCGCTCGTGGCTTGTCAATCACCTGCCAATCTCGAACCGCAAAGAAGCAACAGACGCCTACCGACGGTGGATGTTGGACGAGAGAGCCGAGAGGTGGAAGCTCCAGAAGGTCATCACTGCCATCCCACTCTTGGTCCAACTCGCGTTTTTCCTCTTTTCCCTGGGGTTGGTGATTCAAACCTATGACGACAACAAGACGCTGGGTATTTGCGTCCTTTCGTTGGTTGCAGCCGGGACACTGCTTTACCTAGTGGTGACGGTCCTCCCCATTTTGCTCCCTCCCGATTCTTGCCCTTTCCAAACCCCACTGTCCGACATCTTGCGCGACCTGCAAGGTCTGCTCGTTTCTTGGCTTCAACCATTGACAAGAGGCGGGCCTCAATCAACCTTCGCCCCCAGCGCATATTCCGACACACTCGCGAAGATCATGTACCAAGGCTTGATCAACTCTGGCAAACCAGAGCTTGCGGATGAAGCAGTCCTGGAGCTCAGCCGTCGCCCACCTCAACCACATCGCATAGCGTTTTTTGCAGCCTCTGATACCCCAGCTGTGTGCGTGCAAAGAATCCGAGAGTGCACATCGATGCGGTTTGACGACATGGCAAGACGCGATGAGATCATCAGCGCACACCTCCAGGTTCTCTTGCGGCTTGTCACCTCATGGGAAGAAAATGGCCGCGATGAGGCGATAGGCGTTCGCTTCCAGAGCATGATTGCTCACACCGGCATCCTTGGTCGTTGGGACTTCCTGCCGGAGTCACAGAGGGCGTTGGCATACGCCGCCCGGGTACCTCTGTACCTGGCTTCGGGCCGCGATTTCGAAGACAGTATGTCGCCTGGCAAGGAGTGGGAGACCATAACCCAGTATATTCAACCCACCTATCGTCTCGGCTTTGTGATAAGTGTATGTCGGGGGACCTTGCAAACAAACCAGAACATTCAGAGGGTCAGCTTGTTCTCGCTGGTCCATCTTATAACTCGAGGTAGGTCATGTCTCGATCCTGCAATCTCTACGCCTGAACACAAACTTTCAGGCTGTATCTCTGTACGTCAGAGTCGACGTGGCACTGAATGGAACCGGTCGGGCTACGAAGACCGAGTGCGCTCTCTGTGCGGCGATTACCTGGAGAGGTTCTTCGAAAACATTGGTTTGTGTGCTCTGTTCCTCCTAAAGTCATGGTTCTTACCCACTGGGGCTAGCTTCGATATGGAAAGAAGTGCCCGCCTCCTTTCTCTTATGGCCGAGCAGACGGGAGGCTCCGATTGAAACTGCAGGCCCAGACGTGCCGCACGCGTCAATGTTTGCCTTGAAGCCCTCAGCGTTCACTCCACCAGGTTTTCCTCCAGCTAACTTGCTCTACGCCCTCACTGCACAGGAGCCAGGGGTGCGGAGCCAGGCGAACACGATTCTGGTGGCTTTTGCTCAGCAAGGTAACCCAAATCGCCATCGTGATTCAAGTTTGTGGCTTAGTGATTCGAATGCTCCAAGGGCATCTTGAATCAAGCAAAATGGAGGACCTGCTATTGGAATATTTCGACACCATATTTGATTTTTCTTACACACCCAACACCATCCAGGAATGTCTTGAAGCCGCCGCAAGTATTTGTGAAAGTAGGTCCTTATGGATTAGCTCTCGTTCAATCGCCTTCAATCACCCATCTCTGTTCTAGCGACCTATAAAGAGGTGGCGATCAAGGCTTTTTCAGAACGAATGCACAAGGCACTGGAGAGCAACGATCTGTCGAAGAACCAGGAATTCCAGAGGGCCTTGGTAGTTGTCGAGAAGATTGTTCGCCTGGTTACTGAGCCTGCAAGAACGTTTCAAGGTACGTTCTTTGTCATCGATGAGAGTGACATTTGACCCAGTTTTGCAATTAGGAGTACAGTTCGAAGACGTTTTGTGGATCTTAGCTCCTCGCCTCATTGAGGTCGATCTAACTCTCAGATTTCCCCCCTTTTTCGAGCGGTGGTACTGGCTGACGACTTTGTTCAGCTTTGCAATTGGTGGGTACCGTTCAAAGTCGTGGCAAGCTCAGGACCTGATTTGGACCTATCGAAACGCAGGGGAAAGGGCGTCGAAATACCGCAATCGCCTACAGGGGCCTCTCCGTCTGGGGCTAACCAAGGTCTTCAGGTTTGATTTCGGGGGCCCAGAAGAAGGCGGAACAGACGTTAGCAATTTAATGCTTGACCAGCATGAGCTCCTCGAGCCATTGGCAAATCTATTATCCGTGAATGCTTTTATAGGGCCACATCTACATGCAGCCCTAGTGCCAGACTGTGAGGGATCCGATCTTTGTATCAGGTGTGACACTTGCCACGATTGTAGTCGAAACTTTGGAGCAAGCTCTTGTTCCGAGTATACCAAACATCGTCGCAGTGGCGCTTCGAGCGCAAGACTTGATGATTCTTTCAGGAATTTCTGTTCTGCTTGCGCTGTCTGAAAGATGGCACCGCTCCTTCTTGTGGTATCCCCGGGATGAGAGTAATGTCACACTGCCGTCAACACAAGTTCGAGATGAAGTGTATCGGACACTACAGACGTTCCTTCTTTCTCACGAAGCACCTGTTACGTTTACGCGCTATTTGCTGCATGAAATGAAACGTTCGTTACCAGCCACAGCGCTTTCGCCATATGTTACTAATCACTGGTTTGCAGGAGTTAAACGAGGTGGGGCGATTGACAGTCCAGACAAGAAGAGTGACCAAGAGGCGGCCGGAACGACCAATACAGCTGGAGCACAAGGATTAGAACCCACAGTTGGGGAGTTGCTCCAGTGTTTTATCAAGCGCAGATGGCATGATGCCGAGGCCGTGCAGCTCCTTATGCACTTGATGGCAGATGGTGAGCGTCTACAGCTGACCAGGGTGCCGGCGTGAGTCTGACGCAGCTCCCTCAGAATCAGACGGATACTATTACGACGCAGTAGTGGCCTGTTTACCAAAGGAGGTCAAAGATATCTGGAACGAGAGCATGAGTGGTAATGGTGGAGCTGTGCCGTTGGTGGCGTCTCTCGTCGAAAGCCTTGTAGCTAGAGGCAAGTCCAAGCTCCTCCTGGTGGAGTCCTTGCCTCCCACTAAACCCCCAAGTTTAGGATGGAGTGATGGCATTGACCTCCTCCTTGATTTAGCTCTTCACAATCCGAGTGTTGATACCCGCAATGCCGCAATCAGGTCGCTCCTTTCCTTGTCCAATAATCAAGGTATGTTTTGGTCGTTCGCCAGGTTTCATGATATTAATCTTCGAGCCAACAGATTCATGGGAGGTTATCAAGGATGTTATCCAATCAAAAATTCGGATGTTGGTTGCGAAACCGCGAATGGTAGATGAGGCCAAACAGGACATCATAGTGGTGAATTGTAAAGTGCTATTGGTGGGGATCTCTTCAAGCGGTACCATTTCTTCCAGCCAAATCGAAATCAGTGATTCACCAATCTCCTAGCCGCATCAAGGGATTTCTGTTCATTCATCCTCAGTCACATGGACAGCGAGAATCCCGCTGATCAAATTCTGAATCTACCCACCGATGCCCCACAAGTCGCATTGTCAGACTATACAAAACGGATTGAGGACCTGGGTCTCCATTCCAACGTGCATATTCGGCAAGCAGCCCTAGAATGTCTGGCAAGAGCTGCCCCTGAATGTATGTGAACTTTATTCTTGGTGACATTCTACTAATGTTCTTCAGCTGATGCGACGGGCTTCTTGAAAAAGTTGCTAGGACTTGCCCTCGGCGACTCCGATGAGCCCCTCAAACGATTTTGCTTGACTCGCTTGGTTGACATCGCCGCAAATGGTATGTGCTCACGTGAATCGCTCAATGGGTTTGTTTGAATCTTAATTCGTTGGTCTGGTCAGTCCAGCTGCTTCTGTCCTTAATTGCCGCTGTGGAGGACGTGAATCGAAAAGACTTGGATTCTATAACAGATATCTCCTGGCGTAAACAGTGGGTGAATCTGCTTAGGGAGCTGTCTTGGCATGGTCAGTCGAACTTGCCCCCATCCTTGCGTGAGCTTATGCCACCATTAGGGACATACGTGCATGGTCTCGTTGCGCTCGTGCGAATCGCAGAGACAGATGAACGCTGGGAGGTAAGGGTTGCGGCTATAGAGTCTCTCAGCAAGCTGGCAGGTAAGAAAGATATCCTTTTCAGGGCTGGAATGTGCAGCTGAATGAAGGGTCATAGATGATCACTCGGAAACCATTGTAACGAGAACAATCCTTGCACGGAACGCAAAGGTAGGGTCAAAGGATCCTGCTCCTCAAGCACGCAAAGCTTGGGCTTCAACCCTAGGTAGTTTGTCAAGGATGGGTAAGCAAACGCACTAAACTTCTCTCTCCCCGTGTCAGTACCCAGCCTCTTTTCAGGTCACTGGAAAGACGGGCCAGAGGCACTCATTAACATGGCATTGCGAGACAATGAAGAAGAAGTTCGGTACCAGGCTTATCGCGAGATTGACATGCTTTTGCGTGCAGGAGGTAAGTGGCATTTTAGTCCTCCCCATTTATGTTAAACCGAACTTTTCAATAGCCGGATGTGCTGCTTCGACTTTGACGTCCCTGACCCACGCCTTTGAACGCATGATTTTGGGAAACGAAATCGATGCTCACTGGCTTTTTACAGATGTTGGCAGTACGAGAAATCCAGGTGTTAGCAGTCCGCTAACCTTGGGCAACGACCTTGCATCGGCGTTTTGGAATCCTTTGATCAAGCAGGGAGTGGTCGATTCAGTTTCGTCATACCGGCTGGATTTTACTATGACCTTCGTTGCTACGCATGCAACCTCTGGTGCGTATTCACAGTTCTCTCCAGTGAAAAACCTGGGTGTTAAGACTTGCTCTCATAGACCATTACAATGTCATCTTGAAGTGTGTGTTAGAGAATCTTGCCACTAGTAGCCCTGTCGGGGCTAACCAGGCAATGGAAATGGTTTCTCTCAGTGAGTAGCAGTGTACCTTTGCTGCCGAAGATTTAATAACCTTCATCCGACAGTGTGGAGGAGGTCGGACCCCTCTTGGCGAATCGACTCCTTTGTTGCCTACCTTCCGCCCCTACTCCAACACGGTTCAAAGCATGTACGTGCCGCGGCTTTGAACATCTCCTCTAGATTTTTCTCCAGCAAGTGTAAGTTAGCCTGGGCACCATGCCCTGTGATGCTCGTTCTAATGGCCGATAGATACCTACGACGGAAGTACTGGTATCCTGATCCCTCACCTTGTCTCAATGGTCCTTGACGACCGCAATGACAGTTTGCGCAACGATGCGGCAGAGTTGCTTTGTGCCATGTGCACTTCACGTACGTTCTGTTTGTAAACTCTCTCCATTCTGCCCCCGAAATGACGTTCTGCAAGGCTATTGGTACGCAGCTCGCGAATTGGCAAGCCCACTCAACCTCGATAGGTTACTGGAGCTTCTGTCTGCGCCTAGGCCGCTCAACGCAACAACCGCCCGACTGGTTGGTATTCTCTACCAGCACGATGAGGGTACGATGATGCGCTTCTGGCGCTTGCAATGCAACTAGAGCTTCCGTACTAATCCCCCCGTCTTTCAGCCCGCGAAAGGATTGGCTTTTGGATAATCGATAAAGTTGTGATGACGCAAGATATTACTTCCAATCTCGAACAAGGCGTCTTGACCCTGCTCTCCGAGCTCATCAGCCAGTGTACGTGCTCTTCACTCAACGGTCGCGTAGCCATAACTAATTGTACCTCCAACTCTGACAGGTGCACTGAACTCAAATTCCACATTGGATTATCTCTTGCTCTTTCTTTCCTCATCACTCGCCTTGAAAGGCACCCCGACAACAGAGTCGTATCGACCGTTGATCCTCACCTCGCTGTCGCTCCACTACCCAAATCAAATCCCATATCAACGTAGTGAGTCGACTGCAGAATTCGTGTGTGCCTTTGAGTATGCGGCATTTGGGAGGCATGGAACAGAGGCAGAAGCAAAGGCTTGGCTAGCCATGCGGCAACATCTTCAAGAGCAGCCACAGTCGTCGCAAGGTTATTTGCGCTTTCTCTGGATGCAAGGGCACCTGACTGATGACCGTCCACAGACCAAGGTGCCGAAAGCAAAAGGACTTTTTCGAAGCACTCGTTGACGCAGGCTTTTGAGGACACGACCTTTGGGAGGCATGGAACAGAGGGGGGACTCGAGGTACGGGCAGTCGTGCCTGTAAACCACTCGGCATCGTCCCTAGAGGAACATCCCAAACTCCGACAAAGTTCCTCGCTGGCCATGGACGAGCATCCCAAGCCTTCCCAAGGTATGCCTTCCCGTCATTCGCAACTTTATAGGCAGCTTTACTGATGACCTCAAACAGGCCAAGCGGTTGAAGACGAAGAGAAAGTGGATTATCGAAAGGATGTAGTATGATACAAATGTTACTGAGGTGTTGGTTCCGATGAGCGCCGCTCCCGTCGAATCCACAACGAAGGTTGTGAGCCATCTAATTGTGGTAGAGATCGGCAAGACTACTACAGAAAGAGAAGGGTCACATACAGTACAATAATGTGAATGATATAGCGCTTGGTCATAGACGTTGGAATATGGGTGCTTCAATCATTTCCTACTGATCAAGATTCAAAATGTCCCGGGCATTCTCTCCCTCCCAACAGCTCACGAACCCTTGAGGAACCATTTCAGTGCGGGCTTTAACCATGGTGGTGGTGATGGTCATCGTCGTGTTCATGGTGATGACTGTGTCCATCGTAGCGACCATAATGACTCTGACCGTGACCATGATATCTGTGACTCGAATGCTCAGAGTCGACAATCACAGTTGCTGGTCCTGGATTTGGATAGGAGTAGTATGGAGTAGATACAGGGTAATTGGGATAATATGTAGTAGGATATCCCTGTCCACCAGCTATCATCATGGGTTGTGCGACACCACCAGCTGTCCAAGGCCGAACCATGGTAGTAGATGGCCACCCTAGCAAGGGCCGCCATGAGCCAGGGCCGCCACTGCCAAACGGCATCATTTGAGGGAAAGATGCGGTATAAGGGGACGGATAATAGCCTGGCGTTATGGACGGTGGGGGCATCATAGCCCCTTGCTGTGGGGTAAACATTGGCCATCGCTGCTGTAGTCCCGGATACATCGACCAGTGGTGTTGATGTCTGGGATGCATTGGACTTTGAGGGTATACAGGCATTGCAGCGCCTGGCGAGTATTGATTGGTGTAGCCCGAGCCCGGTGAGCTGGGAGCGATGGGAGGTAAGACGACGATGTGAGGCTGCAGTGGTGAAGTCATGGCCAGAATTTGTCGAGGGTAGGCGGATGGGGGTACGAACTCTCGCCCTTTTGTATCATCCTCGCCGAAGGAATCGGCATTCCGAAAGGTGTCTTGAACAAGCTGTTCAAGACAGAATGCCTACCTTTGAGTTCGCTGCATAGCCGCAAAGGATATGGTCCGTCATGGAAGGATGCCAGGAACGGTGAGCCTAGTGCTCGCCTAGAGGTTTAGGTTTTGACTTAATCAGGTCTATTCGGTTCGATCAGGTCATGCCACCGCGTTGTGCGTCCCCCGTGTCATACTTCCGTAGACTCGTGACGAGTCTGCAGACAAGGACAGGGGAGGAGGAAGGGCGAGGTCCAAGCGAAGAATGAGCCCAGCCATTCATCTACTTAAGTAGATTACGAGCTTGTCAGCAAAAGCCGCTGCGACGGATAATGGATGGCAATAGATCATACCTCGCACCCATCCTCTGCCCCAACCTGTCGTCCGAACTCCAGTCTTCCGTCTCGACGACCGACCGGCCGTCCAGGTGCAGCCGAGAATAAAGTGACAATTACTATTGCCTTTCGTCAAACATGAGATGCGCGAGGCATCCAAAAATCTGCGTACCTGACAGTATAGCCGGTGTTGACACCGTTGCCAACCCCATCCCTCCTTCTTGTCCCGTAGTTCCCTCTCCTAGCTTCAGACGACCTTTGTTCCACAACGATGTCAAGTTTGCAATCGCATGAGCGCGTGAGATCATGTTGAATAAGACCTAGAACTCGATTAGTATTGAACAAAGGTCTTTGCAAGGCAAGCGATACTTACCGAGGTCTAAACGTTCGTCCTCCCGGTCTATCTCAGAACTCCACGTCGTACGTGGCCGTCGATCACGACGTTTTCACATGTTCTGCATGGCCTTCACCAATTCTGAAACTTCCTTGCCCTCTTGTCTCCTCTCGTGCCTTCTTCTCGCAACCTCCTCTTCAGCCAAGGTCCACTTGCTAGCCTTGGAACCGCGTCCTACCCATTCCTTGACTGGATCTTCACCTTCACTCATGTACACAATCCGGATATCGATGGGCGTATGATCTTCCAGTACCTGACCTTCATCGGTGTCAACCAACACGACCTGCAACAAAGGCCTGATCTCAAGGAACGAGGCGATATCCACTTGTTCGTGAATCGCCGGCGTGAAGATTCGCCAGTCGATCCCAAGGTGCGTTAGAGCATGGAGGTGTTGGAGGAGGGGGACGAGGATGTGTCCGCCCTTGTATGATAGACCCCAATAGAGGATTTCCAGATGAGTGAGGGTCGTACACCAACCAGGCAGAGATCCCGTACGGAGGCTTTCATGCTCGATCTCGATGAGCTGCTCGTAGGGGAGTTCGATGCGCCGAAGAGGGAGGTTGGATAACACGCGTGCCATCGAGGACTTGTCAATAACCGTGCTGGTAGCATCCTTGCCTTCTGGCCATGCGAGCCAGAACGCCAAGTCGACGACTCCAGTGCAGGTGGATAGGATATTACTGGCGTCGACCATCGACATGGAGTCGAACGTGATGCATAGGCGCTTAACGTGGAGATGAAGGAACTCGGAGGATTTAAGCTGCAAGGAGTGGAGGGAGGGAAGTGTTTGAATGGCGATTGTATGGAACATTCGCGGGTGTACCCTGTATATTTTAGTCAATACACCTTGTAAGCTTGGTCGATAGATGACTTGCCATGTGGCAGCGCTCCGGGATACAAGCGATAGATTTTGGGCATTATCAGGGTCTCCGTCTACAGCCGATTCAAATATATGAGCCTGTAGTTCTGGAGGGAGATCAGAGAACGGAAATGCCATGGAGAAGACGGAGGTTGGGACTCTTAAGCGCCATCCCCTGACCGTACTGAGGCGGCGACACAGCCACTGATTAAGAAATGTGACCACGCGCCGCATTCACATCAACTTGCACTTGTTACCCTTGTACATACCTATGCTATACTTGTGGTAGCGGGCCGTTAGCACGGCTACGGCGAACTCAGAATGATAAAGAGCCTTCCAGGTGTAGGGCACACGTTCTCGAAGTTATGATGACTGTTAGATTTCGCGTAGTAGTTGGAAAGCTGGATCCAAGCGATCTTCAATAATCATCACCACGTATGTCCAAAAGGCTCCCCTCCGACCTTTGCGGGGACAGCAAATCCGCTTCTTCTCTTGTTATTTTTAGGAGACCAGTGACCATGCACTGCATAAAAGTAATCCCCTCCTGCTCTACGGAGAGAACCAACTCCATGATTTCCGCCATCGCAGGTCGCATCCAACCGAAGACCACCTGTTCCTGAAACTGGCTGGGTTCTTGCAGTGATGGCTGTGATGCTGTGCCTAGGGTGTAACTTGATACATCGTGGCAAGCTACTAAGACCTTCGAGATTATGCTGAAACTGAAGCTACCAAATATCAAACCTAATGCCTCTCGTCAATATTTACATCCTGCCTCCCAATAGCCTACAAGGAGAAGCGCAAAGAACTGGAAAGTCGTTGATCCCATGTATCCCATGTGCGATTGCCTTCGCACCCTGGTATGTGTTGATCTTATCTGATATAGATTAGATTCGACTCGTGACCTTCGGTCTAGACTCTCCTAGATACATTCTAATGAGGCTATACGATATCTACAGCATTCGTCATTCTTTCGTCTTCACGACTCATACTGACTGATACACTTACTAGTCATACATGTGACTGCTTACTCAGTCCTTACATAGCTCTATTATTAGTACGCTCTTTTATGTATATAAGGACTCTCGTAGCTACCTCAATCTCTATCGTTTTAACCTACGAACTAAGTCACTGCCTATAGCCTACAAGCTACTCGGTAAGACTCTACTTGCTAGTCGCAGTAGTGTTCTTCAGGTTATGAGCCCTGAAGCTCTGTAGATGTGCTGTAATGGCTGCTCTACAAACTTGGTTGGCGCTGTAATGGCTGCCTCCATAGACTGCTACAAGTCTGCGCTTAATCGCTGCAACTATGCATGTCTAACCAAGTGGCTGATAGGTCGAACCTATGCCTTTACTCTGCGCTGTTATGGCAGCAGAGATCTGCGCTGTAATGGCTGCAGAATGGGGCAAAGAATGCGCTGTTATGGTCGCTTCTTTGATTTGTGATATATGTTGCTGATGAATCTTGTTTTGACAGATCTCAACAATCAAACATGTCTTCCAACGCTCTCAACAACGTCCCCATCCTCGATGGTACCAACTACATGGATTGGGCCATGTGTGCGGAGCAGTACCTCCAAATGCAGCGTCTTTCGTCCTACATCTATAGTGATCGTCCTGACGAAGCCGCTTCAGACGCCACCACGGCAGAAAAGCTGGCTCAGGATGAGAAGGTCAAGAAGTGGGACGAAGACGATGACCAAGCCATGGGAGCCCTCCTCCTTCGTATGAACAAGAATGTTTGCGCCCAAGTCAAGGGCAAAAACACTATGAGGGATTTATGGGAGGCTCTCCAAGAGCTCTATGGTACTCCGGGTCTTGCTGCGATCTTCGCATATTTCAAACGAGTGATCCAGTTCCGCATCGGGAATGGAGATCCTCGCCCTGCGATCGCCGAACTCCAGAACAACCTAGGTCAACTTGCTACGAACGATGTCTCTATCGACGCGTTCATCGAGGCCATGATCTTGATCAGCAGCCTCCCTTCCAAGTACGACAACACCGTCGCTATCCTTCTTAACCAGAAGAAGGACAAGCTCACCTTCGACGCCGTCGTCAAGGCCATCACGGCCGAGTACGATCACATCGCCAACCCGGCTACCCTCAACAAGTTCACTGGCATCAAGAGGAAAGGGGGGAACCCTAACTTCCGCCAGCAGCAACAAGGGCAGCAGAAGGATTCCGGCAACTCAAGTAACCAAAACTCAGGTTCTTCCCAGAACAAAGGGAAGAAGCGCGGATCCAAGGGTGGCAACAAGAAGAAGGAGAAGGAAAGGAAGTCGCAAGGTCACAGCTCCCACATGGTATCGGCCGCCTTCTTAGGCGACCATCTCGTCTCTCTCGCTCCTCAGGAGCATGTGCCTCCCCAGGCCAAGGTCTTGGTTCTTTCCTTCGTGAAAACCGGACCTTCTATCGTTAAACGTCCTGTTAATCTCACTCCATCCACCCATCTCCCCGTCTCGGCTGCCAAAGCCAAAGATGCTCCGTCCACTGAAACCTCGTGCTACCCAGACGTGGAACGCGCCAGGAAGAACTGCGGTAAGCTCGATTTACCAAAAACCGCCTGTCACCTCAAAGCATTCGAGGAGGCGGACAAGCGGAAGCGAGCACTTATTGACCGCATCAGTTCCCCCAGGCCTTCCAAACGTCAACGGTCCCTCGAGCCTTCCGAACAGGCTGAGGTGCATGAGGCCAGCTCGTCTCTGCACCAACTCTCATCTCCCCCACTGGCACAAGGTGGATCTGGAGAAGGGGTCGACATTCCCCAACCAACCATGGTGCATCAATCTGGATTGCCCATGGAAAGGAACGGCTCACAAGCACTGGACAGACTCAGCGACACTGATGCCTTGGGCGAAGACGACGACAGCGTCTCCCTTGGTGACGAAGTCGAGCCCCCAGCATTGGAGAAGTGGGACGCAGTCGAGGACTCGCTCTTCGGCAGTCCCAAGACAGTCTGGGAGAGGATCCGCGACGGAGAACTGGAGGACCCGCTCCACCCCGATGACGAAGTCTCCGACTGGGGCTCCGACAATGGGATGGGAGGCGAATCTCCAGATCGTAATGGATCAGATCGCCTTTCAGATGCAAAACCATCCGTCTACTTACCGGACTGGGACGCTCTGAGGACTGGACATTTTGACGACGATAAGTACGTCCCCTCTGTTTCTCTCAGGAAACACTTGGCTAACTCATCGCCTCCACAGCCTCTTCAACTAGATATGAATAGCTTGGACGATGATGTATTTCTAGAGTTATGCTGTGCAATAAACTCTCTTGTTTCGATAAACGATTCATCGAACATTTCCAAGTGTAAAGATGCGCACTGCGCCTCCTGTAAGAAATTTGAGACATCCATACATTGGATGATGGACTCTGGGGCATCAATGCACGTTACCCCCTCGAAGGAGGACTTGTTCGATTACAAAATTGTTAAGAACAGTCCATCGGTTAACACCGCTTCCAAGGGTACAACCCTGTCCATAAAAGGAATTGGAAAACTTCGAGTACAGCACACTATCAAAGGTGCTGATGGTAACGATCGAGACGTGGAATCTATCATCGAACCAGTCTATCACATCCCCAACCTATCGACTCGATTGTTCTCCATGGGAACTTTCTTGAGTCAACCCAATACTACTCTTTGGGGCGATTCCCTAAGCATGGGAATCAATGATTCTGATGGGAGACATCTCATTAAGGGTCATCCACTTCATCCGGATGACACAATCTATTGGGTATCTGTAAAGAACTCCGACGGATCGCCGATGCAAGTGCAGAAGGTCTCTGGACCACCTGTCGATTACGAGGTCATGCATAAGCGCTTTGGACATCCATCGCGGGAAGTGCTCAAACGAGCCAAAAGGCATACCACGAACTTCCCACCTATGGTGGAAATTCCCAAACATGAACCTTTGTGCCGCGGTTGCGCGCAAGGGAAGATGTCGCTTGAGCTGTTTCCGGCTTCAAGCAAGCGTGCGAAGCGCAGATTCCAGAAGATCCATTCAGATCTAAAAGAATTCTCTGTTGAGTTATACCACAAATTCAAACATTTCATCTCATTCTTCAATGACTGCACTAGCCGTGCGTCATGCGTCTGTCTCCGAACCAAAGCCGGGTCCATACAAGCGATCAAAGACTTCGTCGCTATGGTCGAAACCCAATATGGAGAGAAGATCGAAGAATGGCAGGTGGATGGTGGTGGAGAATTCATCAATGATGAACTGCAAAAGTTCTTCAAATCAAAAGGAATCAAGCTATCAATTAGTGCTCCGTATATGCATCAGCAGAACGGACGCGCTGAGCGCTTCAATCGCACTATCATGGAGAAGGCTGAGTCAATGCATCACGACGCTTGCCTGTCCCCATCATGGTGGGAATTTTCCATTCTATATGCTGTTTACGTGTATAACCGAACACCTCTCAGGCGTCTTGGTTGGATTACTCCACACGAAGCTGTAGAAGGAGAAGCTCCAGACGTCTCTAAATTGAGAGTCTTCGGATGCGGTGCCTGGGTGTATATTCCCAAGGAACAACGATCTAACAAACTCCTTCCACGGTCGGAGTACATGATCTTCCTAGGATTCCCAGAAGGCATGAAGGCGTATCTATTCATGAGATCGCCAAGGAATGTTCTATTCAAAGCGACTACTGCTCGTTTTGATGAACTTCACTTCCCAAGGTGTCCTGACGCCAAGCCACCTCAAGACCAACCACGAGTTGAAGACTACCCACCTTCCTCGTTTGGCAATGATGGACCTCCATCTGAATCTGGAGATGATGATGACGACGACGATTTCCTTCCTCGTCCATCCCCAAACTCCCAAAACCCTAAAAGAGGTAGCAGTCCTGATCGTGACGATGATCGGAACGTTGGTGAACCACCAGCTGACCAGCACCCGCCGAGCCCTGGGCCGGGAAATCCTCCAGGTGATGCAGCTAGGAGATCTACGCGGGATCGGACCCAAACCAAGTCTCAGCCTGGCGATGTCTACGGAAATAAAACTCCGACGGAAAAGCATCAGACAGATAGGAGAAAAGCACTTGATAAAGATGACAGACGGCCATCTGGATCTAATCAAGGTGCTGAAAGCAGAGAAAAAGGTGTTCCCGCACCAATACCTGCTACTCCAGTGTCCGAAAGTGACTCTGATTCAACTTTTGACATACCTGAGGACTTAGAACGCTTAGCGTGTGAAGGGGGAGTTAATTTTATGCATTTCCTGCTTTCTAAAGCGGTTTTGCCTCCAGTTCCTTCTGTTGATAGCGCTCCACGTGAGTGGACGTTTAAAGACATCTTGCGGATGCCACCGCAGGAGAAGAAAGGATGGATTGATGCTTGCAAAGATGAGTTAAAGGCACTCTCTGAACGTGAAGTATTCGAAATGGTCGATCTTCCTAAAGGTCGTAAAGCGATTACCAATCACTGGGTATTCGACGTCAAATCTGACAGTCGTAAACGTGCCCGACTTGTTGCCAAGGGTTTCCAAGAAATCAAAGGAATTAACTACAACGAGATTTTCTCACCGGTGGTTCGCTTCGAATCAGTCCGAACCATGTTAGCCATCACAGCTCTCAAGGATTGGTACATCACCGGAGTTGATGTCAAGACTGCATTCCTCTATGGGAAACTAGATGAGGAGATCTACATGTGTCAACCCGAAGGCTTTGTCATGAAGGGCAAAGAGCACAAGGTGTACCGGCTCCTTCGTGCTATCTATGGTCTGAAGCAAGCGTCCCGTGCATGGTACATGGAACTTGCAAAGTCGATGAAGATTCTGGGCTTCAAGCGACTATCGACCGATACCGGGATCTTCATCCTTCAGGATGGACATGGTGGCTTTGTCATCATGATTGCCTACGTCGATGATCTCATCTTCGCAGGTCCTAACAAGAGACTTGTCAATGCCAAGAAAGAGGTGTTCAAGCTCAAGTGGGAATGTCGAGACTTCGAAAATCCAACCGAGTTCTTACGAATGAGGATCAGACGTGACGGACAAAATATCCGTCTGGACCAATCTGTCTACCTTGGCACAGTCCTGGAACGTTTTGATATGATGGATTGCCGACCGGCACCTACACCTATGGTCGAGGGTTATAGGCCTCTCGAACATACTGGACCTGTCGACACGAAACGACGCCACTACTTCCAGTCGATCATTGGATCTCTGCTCTACTTGATGCTGGGCACTCGCCCAGATATCGCCTACGCCGTTGTTAAGCTGTCTCAATTTGCAGCTAATCCTTCCGAGGAACACATCAGCAAGGCAAAGTACATATGCAGATATCTCCGAGGAACTATGGACTACGCTCTGGTTCTTGATGGCGCATCTCAAAATGGATTGATCGCCTACTCGGACTCTGATCACGCTGCGGATCTGGTCAAAGGCCGATCCACAACTGGAAACATGGTGATGCTGGCAAACGCTAGCATTAGCTGGATTTCACATGCTCAAAAGACTGTCGCTAATTCCTCCACCGAAGCCAAATACATGGCTGTGTCTGACTGTAGTTGACAGGTGATGTGGTTTAAGCACATGTTCAAAGAGCTTGGTATGCCGATCATCGTACCAATCCCTATCTGTTCCGACAACAACGGTGCTATCTTCATTAGCAACAATCCTATTCAGGAACGTTGCATGAAACACATCGATGTCAAGTTCCACTACATCCGTGAACTCATCGAGAATGGAGACATCGAAGTCGTGCGAGTCGATACCAACGACAATATCGCCGACATCTTCGCCAAACCGTTGGGACGAGTGAAGTTTGAACACTTCAGGGGATTACTAGGACTCGAGTTCTACTCGTCTTAGTCCAATGAGTACACTTGTTAGAAGATGCACTCATTGAGGGGGGGTGTTGATCTTATCTGATATAGATTAGATTCGACTCGTGACCTTCGGTCTAGACTCTCCTAGATACATTCTAATGAGGCTATACAATATCTACAGCATTCGTCATTCTTTCGTCTTCACGACTACTAGTCATACAT
The DNA here is from genome assembly GCA_020736565.1 of Coprinopsis sp. MPI-PUGE-AT-0042. Lineage (NCBI taxonomy): Eukaryota > Fungi > Basidiomycota > Agaricomycetes > Agaricales > Psathyrellaceae > Coprinopsis > Coprinopsis sp. MPI-PUGE-AT-0042. The sequence goes on along the minus strand of JAHBOF010000155.1, from coordinate 146,689 downwards.
GTGACTGCTTACTCAGTCCTTACATAGCTCTATTATTAGTATGCTCTTTTATGTATATAAGGACTCTCGTAGCTACCTCAATCTCTATCGTTTTAACCTACGAACTAAGTCACTGCCTATAGCCTACAAGCTACTCGGTAAGACTCTACTTGCTAGTCGCAGTAGTGTTCTTCAGTATGTAGCACATGATGTACCATGATGGATGAACTGTTAAAGGAAATGTGCTGCATTTTATCGGTCCCTGAAGGCCTGTAAGAGTATTTGTGGTGTACGAAGGACTTTCAATGGTTTAAATGGGGTCCAAGAGAATCTTACATAGATAAACGTCGTGCCGTTTGAATAGATAACGAACAAACATCATGAAAACAAAATGCGCAGGCAAGGGCTCGAACATCTGACTGCACCGACAGTTCCATTACATGTAAGGAGAAAGGTTCCCATGTATCACAATTGTGAGCCCCAGGGTGCTGTGCTCCTGGGGGTAATAAGGACTCTTCTTTATCAATCCGAGTAATCTCCCCTTGATCGTCTTACCAGGGCTCTCTGAAAAACCGTACAGCCCCGGCCTTCTCTTATTCTCCGTCCAACAACGGCAATCCAGACCTGCCATAGCATCGACGTTCACCTCGCACCCCAACGACACAGCCTGACCAGCCTGATCTTGGAATTGGGAAGGGATGCTCTACTTCCAACGGTCTGTGACTATTCGAATGGATAGGATGAATCGTGTTTGGATGGACGGCTGAGCGGCGGGCTGTTGGCCTTGTTCAAAGCTGGCATATCCAAAGGAGAGCGGATAGTGAAAACAAGGTATGTCGACATCCCAAAGCTATCCTGAATTAGGTGAAATACTGACAGTGCTATGTTATGGTGTAGATCCCGCACGCCAAGAAGACGATCCAAGGTTGCTCAGTCCTTGTCGTCAAGAATGACAACGCCAGCGGCGTTATGTCGATCGACACCTCTATCCTACGGAGACCCCCGCTCACTTCAGAGCCAAGAGGAACGCGCCCACATTGTTTTTTCCAGGACCATTTCCTCCCAGACCCTTGGTCGCCATCGTGGACAGTGCTGCTCCTTCCTTCGCAGTCGCCGCGATCCAGATGGAGCAGGTTATGACGCCCATACGAGAGATTCTCGTGGCTTTGGCTTCGGGACAATGGGAACTCATAGAGCCCTAGCCTATCGTTGCCAGCACTCCGCCTGCATGCTGACCACCTTCTCTCCCGGCCCTCCCCATTCCACTCGCGCGAGCAGCGCAATCCTCCGAGGCTCTGCACGCACCTTAAAGCCAGCTGCGGCATGCTTGAGAACTCCCAGGCGTCCATGTTCAGTTTTACTCTGCCGGTCAAGAGCGCGGGGACAAGAGAGAGCGGGGACTACGAAAGTGTATTTGCGTGTGGCGGGGCCTGAAGAGAGTGGGCAGGCGGCGTTGTGCTGGCTGATGGAGAGTTTGGCCATGATAGGGGTGAAGTCACCGTTTCGAGGGGTGTTCATGAGGATGGGTACGTGGTTCTCGACGAGTCGAGGCAACGGTGACTGATGAGGCAATGACGCAGATAACGGCCATGGTATTCTAAGACAAGCTGTTCGTGTACGCTGTCCAAAAGTATACAGAGGAAGGGCGCGGAAGTTGATCCTGGACGAAAGGTTCGTTGTGCCTTCTCTTTCATGAATGGCTTCGTCATTCCAACCCCCCCCATAATACAGCTCTGATTAAACCTGGAACACATTGCTGACAAGATTTCAGACTCCATTGACCTGTTGGTCGTGTTGCATTGCCCTGATTCGGTTGTTGTTGGAACAGGAGGGAGGAAAGGTCTTTCGTGACGTTTGCCAGTATTGGGAGTATCGACGAGTATGTGTTACTGCAACATATCTTTCCTTTCAATCTCGATTCTTCGCTTCACTTTCCATCTTGGCTCTCCGCTTCTTCTTCCTTTCCATCTTGGGGCATAGGATCTGACGCAGAAGGCTGTCTCGCTCCAATCGGTAAACGAAACCGAGAACTATGAGACTGCTGATCCCATGAAAGAGGAGTGGCAGATGAAGCTCTATTATTCTTGAACCTTGACTCTTCTTCCTTCCATCTCGACGAATAGGATCTGACACAAAGTTTCTACAGGCACTGCCTCCAACATTCAACGATACCTGTCATTGTCGTTCATCCTAAATGCAAGCTAAGGAAGGAGATGGACAAGACGAAAGCTGATCCCAAGCAGGGTAGCAGTTTGAATTTTGCAAGATGAGTAATTGTTGGTGGGAGTGCGAAACTGTGTTATTTCGTTCTTTGTTATTGTTGAGGTTTGGAAAGTTAAATTCAGTATTTCTAGGGACTTTATCTAGACCTACTATCCATCTTCCTTCGAGGCGTGTGCATATCCTATATTGATGACTGAATTTGCTAATACGATTTCTTTTCCAGAATTCATCTCTTCCCTTCACTTTAGACGTCTTGATCTGTCGGTTGATGAAGATGCGAGAGACTCGGGCGAAATTTAGAACCTGAATGGCGCATTCAAGCGTAGTTTGAGTTTGAGTGGAGGGTACCATCAGTAGGGCATCGAACTTGATGGTTTCTTCACCATTTCCTATAATAAAAATTGCTCAGAATGACTTGGTGCACTACTAAATTATTCAGAAGAGTCTTCTATCTCTACAAAAATGTATAATCTGCGAACAAAAAGGTCATCCCAAAACCAACCCAAAGCTACAAAGTAACGAGGTGATACATGTGCATATCCTGGGTGGCGTATGGTCGTCTGGTACGCTTCCCTGCTCATCATCGACGAGCACGATTTGCAACGTAGGCTTTGTTTCAAGAAATGAAGCAATGTCCACTCGTTCGTGAAGCTCCGGGTCAAATACATACCAATTGAGGGCGAGGTGGGTTAGAGCATGGAGGTGTTGAAGGAGGGGGATGACAATGTGCCCGTCTTTGGATGATAGACTCTGTTGCGGAGAGCGGCGCTAGATGCAATCTAATCGGCAGAGTCGTCGATCGGCGACGATGAAGGCGGAGGCGGCGATGACGGAGCGGAGAGGCTGAGCGGTGCGAGAAGGCTCAACCAACAAGTAGTGGAACTACAAGTCGAGAGCAAAGGCGGAGAGAGAGGCTTAGAGCGGAGAGATGACGAGTTAAGGCATTGTATTGACGAAGAGGTCAAGCTGAGGAAATACAATGAGAACGAGCAGTCTTATATACCCTACAGTAGGTGCTGAGTCGTACTAAGTCAAAGGCCATGTGAGTCGTGCTGACAGAGATAAACAAGGAAGCTGCGCAAGGCAGCGCGAAGGATAAGTAATCGTATCGGGCATAACAATAGAAATGAGTCGGGCTGAGTAAAGGAATGACAAAGAAGGGTCGGGCTGCGCAGAGGCAATGCGCGTAGCCGAAGGTGAAATAGTAATCAACGGTAGGAATGTGGAAAGGAACCATCGGGACAAGTGAACGGAGATGAGAGAATAGGGGTAACGGAGATAAGATGGAAAGCGGATCAAGATAAGATAAAAAGGAAAAGATAGGGGCGAAACGATAGGGGCTAACCGGTGTCCACGACAGACTCCAATAGATAACTTCAAGATGTGTGAGAGTCGTACACCAGCCAGGGAAAGATCCTGTGCGGAGACTTTCGCGTTCGATCTCGACGAGTTGTTCATAGGGAAGCTCGGCGTGCCGAAGAGGGAGCTGGGATAACGCCCGAGCTATTGTAGGTTTATCCACAGTCGGCAGGTTGCTGTTGCTATTGGCTTCCGGCCAAGCAAGCCAAAACGCTAGATCGACGACTCCAGTGCAGGTGGATAGGACAATGTTGGCTTCGTCCATAGACATGGAGCTGTATGTTATGCATAGGCGTTTGACATGAAGATGGATGAACTCGGGGGATTTGAGCTGCAAGGAATGAGCGGAGGAGGGAGTTTGGAGGACGACTGTGTGGAACATCCGTGGCTGGACCCTAGTGCTCGATGAATAGGGAATCAATGTCTTGCTCACAGAACTTGCCATTCAGCAGCGCTCCGGGATACGAGGGACAGGTTCAAGGAATTTGTGGAGTCTCCATCAGCTGCCAGTTCAAATATTAGAGCCTGTAATTCTGAAGGAAGATCAGAGAACGGAAAGGCTATGGAAATTGGAATTAGGCGCCGGCACTCCGCACGCGACGGACCACAACCCAACACAGCCACAGGAAACGATGGAGTGATGGTCCTGGCCAAGCTGTATCTTTAGCTCTGACCGCCGTCCATCCTGGTACCATTCCACTCAATCGTCTCATACAGACCTTTGCATGGCCCTGCCGCTTCCCTCAGAAGTGTGATAAAATCTTCCAGGGCAACCTCACCTTCCCTAGACATTCTCCTCCACCACCCCATTCTCTGCCTACAGCACACCCATCACATCCTCTCTTGTACCACCTCATTCCGCTATGGCAAGCAGCCACGTTTCCAAGGGTCCTTATACCCCTAAAGTCAGCTTTGGCACGTCTGATAACCCACAGGCGTCCATGTTCAGCTTTTCCCTGCAAGTCCAGAGTGCGGGGTACGAGGATGACAAGGGTGTACCTGTGTGCGGCGGAGCCTGACGAAAGTGGGCAGGAGGTACTGCATTGGGCATTGAAGACTTTGGCGCAGGGTGGGAACGAGGTGACTCTTTTTCAGGGGCGTTGACAAGGATAATATGGGTGCACTGCTTCTAGGTGCCTTTATATTGGATGAGCTAATGAGGATGGGGGCAGAGAATAGCCATAACATTCTATGTGAAGATCGTCAGGCTTTTTCAAGCGTATTCAGGAGAAGAGTGCGGAAGTTGACCCAGACCAAAAGGTTCGTTGTACATTTCTTCCATGCATGACCTATCATCGTTCTAAACACCCACGCCACAGCTCTCTTTAATCTTGGACTATATCCCAGGAAAGATCACACATTCAATCGACCGGTTGATTGCCCTTTATCGCCCAGATTCGCTCGTCGTTGGCACGAGAGGGCGGAATAGCCTCCTGGTCACATTTGCCGGTATTGGGAGTATTAGCAAGTGCGTATTCTCCCTTCCTTTCCATCTCGATGAATAGCCTCTGACGCAAGGTTCCTTCCACAGATACTGCCTCCAACGTTCCTGTACCGGCTATCGTCTTTCGTCTGGAACGCAAGTTGAAAAGCGGCTCTGCAAGTTGGCAGGAGTTGGCACTTGTCAGATGTTCTGGGTCTTGCATCACAACGCTCTCCTGCTTTACTTTGCCTTCGAGACTTATCCTGGCTTCGATGACACCCCGCCTCCTGGTCAATTACTCTCGGATAGCCTTCAAAGGCATTGACCTGAACTCCAAGCTGGTCGCCGACTCGAGAGCTAATACACTTCTTATTGGTGCGGACGTCCTGGAAGCTGCCTCTCAACTGGTGCGTAGTGCCTTGGAAATCCTCCGGGTCCAGCTGACCAAAGTTCTAGTCACTGAAACTTGTGTTATTCAAGACGAGCGGGATTACAACTAGGCTTCGAGCTCGACATTACGGCGGTCGACTTGTATAGCGTTAACGACAGGTTTTGGTTGGAGTGAAAGGTTCGTTAAAATCTGCACCCTGGTATCGGTAGGACTAACCGCTTCTGTAGCGAGGATGAGGACGCACCCTCCCCCCCTAACTCGATGTCTGTCCACACTCAACCTATCCTGCCGCTCGTCAGCTTCCTCTTCTCTTTCCACTCCCTCATGTACTCCTTATCTGCTGTTGAGATCTCACAGTAGCGGAACACTGTATGAGTATAGTGGATTCGGTTGTGATGGGCACCCAATGGAAAGCGACGAGGATCTGCTCAAGGACATGGCTGGCTGGTCACATCGACATCCTCCGGCCCCCAATCCACCTACGGCCTGGCCGAAGAAGATGGATATGCCTAGCCCTTCTGCTAGGAGCAGTATTGCAGTCGTCAGAGCTTATCTAGCTCCATGGGTCGTCTGAGCGTTGGTAGCAACAGCTCCAACTTCTCAACGGAAGTCACCAGCCCTACAGACTTGCTTAGAACACCCTCACACCCACGAGGTTCTGTATCTTTAGGCAAGCCAATTCTGAATTGTTGTTCTGTTGATTTGTCGATTTACAGCCATTCGACTGCGTCGACTGTCAGCCTCCCCTTGCCAGAAACACCCCAGAACAAGGCTCGGGTCCCCAACCATCACATCCTCAACTCCCCACGTCAACAAAAACAAGCCATTACCACCTCTCCGTGGCATTTTGAAATCGAAGACCCCATCGAGAGCAAGCCACAAGGGCAGCCAACTTACTTTCCCCCTTGCACGAACAGTGACATCCTCTTTGTCAACTTGGCCAAGTTCGTGCAGCATCCCGAGGCGATTGACTTGCTGTTCCTGTCCCTTCATTTTCGTCTTCTGCTGCCCTTCGTTCTTCTCATTCACAAGGAGACAGGGTCACCTCACCAACCAGCCCAACGAGTCCCACCCCTTGGAGCAAGCCTTGCCTGCACATTGGCAGTAGAATGGTCTACAAATGATGCACATCTACCTCTACAAAAGTTCATCCCTCTATGCCTTTACATTCCAATTCCAAGTGTGTCTTTGATTGGCAGACTCAGTGGTCTTCCCAGAGCCTTTGAGATTTATATATCCTTCCTCCATCTTCATACCTTACGATTGAGTAGTTGTCTTCCTGTATTATTGCATTTTTGTATCTGTTGGGTTTGTACTGGTGTATATGGAACCTTTCGGGAGTACGTCGTCAAGCCTGATAACATTCTGTGAAAAATATAAGATGGAGAAGAAAGTGGCACCAATATATAAGGTATCACTACTGGGGAGCCATGACAAAGAGGAAAGAGGAGGAATTTGAGAAGAATGGAAGACATTCAACATATACTTATGGATGTGTGGTGTGTATTTAGTACTGCTATGGACATCATCAAGAACCGAGCCTGAGATGATAAGACAAACATACCAAATGGAAAAAGGGGCATATAAATGATGAACACACAATAAAAGGCATGTAATCAATAACCGAAGTGGACATAGGGAACCCAAGCTAGAAGTGAATTCTCTGAGTTGTCGAGACGCCCTCGGAGCTGCTGGATGGCGTGGTGTAGAGCATATGCAGAGATGGACCCATCAACAGAGTTCCCACTTCCTTCCTCCTGATGACTGAAAAGGTAGCTGTAGAAGTCATTCGCAACCTCTGGCGCATTTCCGTCCCCAATTGACCACATGGTTGCCACAACTCGACGATATCCCGCAGCTAGCATCCCAGCTGCAAGATGGACAGCTTCGTCAGAGAGCTTCTCGTCACCAGTGCTTGTCTGACAGGCTGAGAGAAACGCGAGATCTGCATTCTTGAGATCTCTCCGAATGATAATGGCAAGGTCGAGGGAACCATTGTGGAAGAGAAATCGACTCTTGAGTGGCTCGGTTGCATTTTGTGATGCATGGCAAGCAAGGTGAATGCAGCTGTAGTCCTCCATATGCTGGAGACATTCGTCAACAGTAAGAGCACCTCCTTCGAGCATAGTTACCCTAGCTCCATTCTCCACAGCCATGCTGTAGATTGACCAGGCCTCTTTTGTAGTTCCAGGGATTGGGGAAGCACCTGGCGCATTTGGCTGGCTTGTCAGGAATAATCCCGCAGCATCCTTGCTGATCTGTTGATGATTCTTGATTCTGCCAGTGAGAGCTGTAATAGTCGGGATATATGATGAAACAGCATAATCCAGCACACGGTCTGAGTGTGTGCCTGCCGCATGGATGGGAAGGAAGGACAAGGGACCTGTTGGACACCACCAAATCCTTGACAGTGCATTTCCAGATGATGGATCCACTCTCTGTTCAAGTTGTCAAGATCTGAAGGTTGGATGGGTATTAAATACTCACTGAGAACCCCAATGCATTCAATATTGGACTTAACACTTCGTTCCATAGATCTCGAAGCATTTTGCGCACCACAACTTGACTCTGCATCCGGCTCTTTTCAAGAGGCCTGAGAGCTCTCCCTGAGGACTCTTCATCTGTGGTCTCTTGCGCTTTTCGCATGCGGAGGTGCTGGCTGTCCAGGTTTGCCTTCAAATCATCTTGATACCTTTTGGCTTTCTCTAGGGAGAAATCAGGTAGTGGGATGTGGAGAGGCTCGTCGAGTCCAGCCAGAAGTGCAATTGCATCGCACCGCTGCTTATCGACATTGATTACTACAACAGGCCCTGATAGTGGGAGGTGTTGAAGTAGGGATGAACAGGGCAATGGCTGGAGGAAGGACTCGAAGCCAGGAATGGATCTAACGGTTTGGAGGAGACCATCCCAGCGTTGTGCAAGGCTCAAATGAGCCCTCGCTTCATCCTCCAGTGACATCTTCTCCAATGTGGACAGGCCAGTATGTGACAGACCCCGGGATGAGCCTGCATTTTCGAGTTGCTTTGAGATATCCACAACACTCTGTGCAAGTTGACTATTGTGGAGGCGTAAATCGTCAATAGGTGTACGGAGATTGCTCAGCTGGCTCCAGACAATGCAACGACCTTGTTCAAGCCATTCAAGAGCTTTGTCTGCTCGTCCAAGTGAGCATGCAGCAGATGCAGCCTCGAGAGCTACTCCACTGATATCTTGAAGCTGAGAATAGCGACCCTGGACACTTTCTTCAAGGCCTGCTATCAAAGCAACCAAGGCCAAGGCTGTATCAAAAGCATGGAGGATGTCAGGTGACTGTGGGTGATGTTGATTGAGGAGCTGCACCCAGGTCCTGGCTCCTTGCAGCCTGTGCCGCGGAGGGCCAAAGCTGCTGGTTGCTGCAGATTTATAATTGGAAATGCTTGCAGCTAGATCTTCCCCACTGTGAGTGTGCTCAAAGCGGTGCCTAAATGAGTTTCCAAGGCCAATGAGGTAACCAGGAAGGTTGGCATGGCCCTTGGGAGTGAGCTCCACTGCTTGGTGTTGGACTGAGATGGCTTGAGCAATGTCGGAAGGATCCCCAGCGCACTTGTAGCGAGCAAGGAACGAGTCCCCAAGGGTGCTGAGATGCATTGGCAGGCTGGCATGACCCTCAGGAGTCAGCTTCACAGCTCTGTGTCCTGCTGAGATGGCTTCAGCAAGGTCAGAAAGATCCCCAGCGCACTCAAAGCGAGCAAGGAATGAGTTTCCAAGGTTGTGCATGTAACCTGGCATGTCAGAATGGCCCCCAGGAGTGAGCTGTACTGCTCTGTGTTGGGCTGAGATGGCTTCAGTGATGTCAGAGGGATTTCTGGTGTGTTCAAAGCGACGCCTGAATGAGTTTCCGAGGCTGTTGAAGAAAGTTGCCAGGTGGCCATGTCCTTCAGGAGTGAGCTGCACTGCCTTGTGTTGTGCTGAAATGGCTTCAGTGATGTCAAAAAGATCCCTAGTGCGCTCAAAGCGACACCGGAATGAGATTCCGAGGTTGCTGAGGCGAGCTGGCAGGTCAGCATGACCCTTGGGGGTAAGCTGCACTGCCCTGTGTTGTGCTGAGATGGCTTCAGCAATGTCAGAAAGATCTCCAGTGCGCTTGAAGCGAACCATGAACGAGGCTCCAAGGTTGTTGAGGCAGCTTGGCAGGTTGGTGTGACCGTTGGGAGTGAGCTGCACTGCTCTGTGTTGGGCTGAGATGGCTTCAGCAATATCAGAAATATCTCCAGTGTGGTTGAAGCGAAACATGAATGAGGCTCCAAGGTTGTTGAGGCGAGCTGGCAGGGCAGCATGACCCTCAGGAGTGAGCTGCACTGCTCTGTGTTGTGCCGAGATTGCCTCAGTGATGTCAGAAAAATCTCCAGTGCACTCAAAGCGACACTGGAAGGAGTTTCCAACATTGTTGAAGAACATTGGCAGGTCAGGATGACCCTGGGGAGTGAGCTGAACTGCTCTTTGTCTTGCTGAGATGGCTTCATCAATGTCAGAAAGACTTGAATCCCCAGTGTGCTCAAAGCGACACTGGAATGAGATTCCGAGGTTGTCGAGGTAACCTGGCAGGTCAGCATGACCCTCAGGAGTGAGCTCCACTGCCCTGTATTGTGCTGAAATGGCTTCAGTGATGTCAGAAAGATCCCCAGTGCACTCAAAGCGATGCCTGAATGAGCGTCCAAGGTTGTTGAAGAAAGTTGCCAGGTGGCCATGACCCTTGGGAGTGAGCTGCACCGCTCTGTGTTGCACTGAGATTGCTTCAGTGATGTCAGCAAGATCTCCAGTGTGCTCAAAGCGACAATGTAACAAGATTCCGAGGTTGTTGAGAACAGCTGGCAGGTCAGTATGACCCTCTGGAGTGAGCTGCACAACTCTATGCAGCACAGGTATAGCTTCATCGGCCAAGTCGCCTGTTCTCAGAAATTGCCTCATCAACTCCACTCCCCTGTCATGCAAAGCTGAGATGTCTGCATGTATACAGTTCATAAACCTCTACCTCTATTTGTTGAAGTGGCTTACTCACCTTCAGGTGGTAGAATGGTATCCAATGGTGTTTCCACCTTCTTCCACGATATAATCAAATCCATGCCTTTTCCACACATTTCCATGCTCTCGCTGTGCCCTAAGTTTGCACAAAATTTACTATACTTCGCTTTCGTGCATATGGTATGCCTCTTACTGTGCTCCGACTCCTCTGAGTCCGAAAGTGCTGAACACATCTTGGCACGGTCGAGGTGCACAAAAGCAACATCTTCGCCCTCTTTGCTCTTTGCAACACAGCGAATTCCAGCCAATCCCCTAGGTCTTTAACCCCTTCTTAATCCTGATGTCCAGTCGATAATTAGATGATGAGAACTCACAGCGTAATGAAGCCTGTCACAAGCCACTGTCCCGGTGCACCATTCATAAGGGTATAGCAGTTTCCTTTCTCTGAGTCTGGTATATCAAATACCCAGAGCTCTGTCAAGCTCAGCGGCGGTGTATAGTCACTGGCCGTGTCGGTGCGCTCGAGTACGATATCTAGCCAAACCATATCAATTAGAGTTGGGATAGCTATTGGCATGATAGCTTTACATACCTGTCAGATAAAGCTCGCTAGAAGGTCTGAGTCTATGAGATTTCGATATTGATTTGAGCTGGAATCTCACTTACATTTCGCCACTGGTGTGCTCAGCAACCAGCGAACTACTTGTTCAACCCTTCAGTCGCTACATACTAAATCGACAGCGATCGCATACCTCTCTTGGCTCATGATGGTTTCGATGGGGGTCTTGATTGTCTAAGGGCTGGGATGAATTCAGATAAGAGGGAAAAAGCGAGTACCATACGTACTGTCGTATATAGCAGAAGGCAAGGGTTTGTGCGGACGGGCGCCCATTTAGAACGGGAATACAACTCGCACGTGTGTGCAGCATGTGACGATTCCGCCACAGCCTCCAACTCATTGGTACCACAGCCTGCCTTTGTATCTAAACGCAAAGGCTTCTCAAATTCAATTCACACACCCTTTGGGCGCCACTATCGTCTAATGGCATAGTTCCATTAGGCGCTTAGAATTCGCTTAGGGATTGCACCCCATACACACAGCTGACACACCATACAGATGCTAACTGGTGTGAATTGAACGACCGAAGTACGAAACATGCTGTGTTCGACGTCTACAGCTGGACAGATATCTGAGAGACAGATGTACTTCATACGCGTTCATATATGGCCTGAACGGAGTCCTTGAGACACTCTCGTTGGCCGCCACTATATGATTCTTTGATTAAAAGCTGGTTTTACAACGATGCTATCCCGCAGCTGCTTGTACGAATTGCGCGTTCACTGGCGTCTTTGCGACGTCTGGTGCTACCCAGCATTAGGATCGGAGGATCATAGATGTGCAAGAAGTAAAATCGATTAAGGCTAACAACGTGTCATCCAAGTGAACGATGCCTGACCACTATTACCATCTGTACCAGACCATCCTGCTGTTCATGGATCCGCTCCAGGTCTGTGTAACACTATATTGTCCCATGCACACCACATCCTTACCCTCCACCTTCTTCACGCCGTCCCAACCCATGGTACCCTGCTTCGTGGTCCTGGCGTCAAAGACGAGAACAGGCGTGGAATGATATCTGCAGACGACCGAAGTCGTGGTAGTGGCGGAGGAGGTGAGAGAAACCGTTGGTGCTGCACGAGAGCGAAGGGCAGTGCCATCGGGAGAACAGGCGCTAATATTGATCGAACCATGGGACCGGACCCAGATGCCAAAGGCGATAGACCATAGATGGTGCTAGATGAATGTCAATATATGAACCCTGAGGCCCTTACACATTATAGAAGGTCGTCAGAACAGCAAACGGAGTGATCTGAGCAGGTCCGAGCAGGTCGAAACGGGAATTTCGGAACCATCTGCGCATATCAGAGCACATTGGAGGACACTTCCTCTTCGTCACGTCTCCAATGCAAGTGTACAGGCGGCTGCGTTGCTGGTCTGTGCACGAATGTGGTGGGGAATGGAGAGCGGATCGCGAGACACGCCTTGTAAGCCAAGGCTGGGCAACCGTTCTTGATTCTGTACCACCACCATCCCCGCTGAGTTCCTCCCGCCACTCTTGCCGCCCAGCGATGAGCTATCTGTACGCTCCGCGCGCGAAGGCCCCAGATGGCTAAATGCTTGTCTTGAAAGCGTTGAGCGATGTGGAGTCACATTTCATGGCGCACACTGTAAGTAGGAACCGAAGGGGGTGCGATGGACGTGTCATTTGCCATAGCTCTGAGCTCTGAGATCGCCGAAAATCTTCGAAACCTGGTGGTTGATTAATTGCGCTTCAGTAAACGTTCAATTCAGTGGCGCACCTGGTTCTGCCTTGGACATGCCCGCTTGAACAAGGCTAGCAGCCTCATGGCCGACCATCCATCCAAACGCAGCACAGCCCGTCCCAGTCGAATAGTCACAAACGGTTGGAAGTAGAGCCGCGTCCCTGCCCAGTTCCGCAAGACCGTGGCGATTGGATGGAAGGTGGACACGGTCGAGCCCGTGGCTGGTTTGTGGATTACCACTATGAGAAGGAAAAGAGGAGGAGGATGGACGTGACGCGTTTTGCCGGAGATCAAGGGGAGATACAACGTAGCTGCGAGCGGAGGTGAATGAGGGAGAGGAACAAGAGCAACAGCGTGCCTTTACCCACGATGTACTTGATTTTCGGCGTGCGATCAGCGAGCGCTTAGGCCCACTGTTACGCGAGGAACGCCTGTAGTTGCGCTGGTGCACTGGGCAGGGGTTAAATCTGTCGTGAGCCCATTTGTCGATGTGTGAAAAGAAAATATGTGTATTACATGTTCACCGTTGCTATCCCCGACGCTAAATCATCCCCGTCGCTTTCCTCTCTTCTTTTCCTCTCTCTTATTCTCCGTCTCTCAACCATCTTCTCAGCTATGGTCCACCTGCTCCCATATCCTAACCACTCCTCAATCGGATCTTCATCGTCATCCACCGGCAGGTAAACGATTCGTATATCGAAAGGTGTGTGATCGCCTGGTACCCATCCTGTCACAGCGTCGACGAGCACGATTTGCAGCAAAGGCTTCGTTTCGAGGAATGAGGCGATATCCACTCGTTCATGAAGCTCCGGGACAAACATACACCAATCGATGGCGAGGTGTGTGAGAGCACCGAGATGTTGAAGGAGGGGGACGTAAATGTGGTCGTCCATAGATGCTAAATGCCAATAGAGGACTTTGAGATGGGTGAGGGTGGTGCACCAGACAGGCAGAGATCCAGTGCAAAGGCTTTCACGCTCGATCTGGACGAGCTGTTCACAGGGAAGTTCAGTACGGTGGAGAGGGAGCTGGGATACCACCCGAGCCATCGATGGTTTATCCACAGTCGTGTTGCCGGTGTTACTGGCTTCCGGCCATGCAAGCCAGAAAGCCAAGTCAAGGATTCCAGAGCAAATGGATAGCATGGCGGCTGGCATCGTCCATGGACATAGACCCGAATGTTAAGCATAGGCGCTTGCCATGGAGATGCAGGAACTCGGGGGATTTGAGCTGTAAGGAATTAACGGAGGAGGGGGTTTGGAGGACGATGGTGTGGAACATTCGTGGTTGGACCCTGGTGCTCGATGAATAGAGAGTCAATATCTTGCTTGGAGAACTTGCCATTCAGCAGCGCTCCGGGATACGAGCGATAGGTTTGAGGCATTTCCAGGGTCTCCACCAACTGGCAGTCCGAAAATGAGAGCCTGGAGCTCTGGAGGTAGAGAGGAGAACGGAAACGTCATGGAGGTTTAGAATTAGGCGCCGGCACTCCGCACGCGACGGACGAGCACCCAACACAGCCACTGATAGGAAACGATGGGTGACCTTGGCTTTATCTTTAGCTCTCACCTTCTCCTCCTCGTACCACCCAATGGCCTCACACGAGCCTCAACATGGCCTTGTCGCTCCCCTCAGAAGCGCAATGAAATCCTCCAGGGCAACTTCACCCTCCAGATCATCCATATCGTCGCCAACGACGGTACCCACACCGCTCTCAGATGGCCCTGGGTCAGCTTTCAGCTCAAAGATGAACTCTCCAACATTGCTTTCTCAAGTTCCTCTACCACCTAGTCCTACTCCATCGTCTCCACGCACCGCGAGGCTCCCTCCTTCCCAGCAGATCCAGGTGGAAAAAGCATCGCAGAGCCTCAGTGGCTCGGCCTCACCTGCACCCTCGACCTTCTCCTCGACCGCCGCTTCCTTTGCCTACAACACACCCATCGCATCCTCTCTCGCACCACCCCATTCTTCCGCTGCGAGCAGTAACGTCTCCAAGGGTCCTTATACTCCCAAAGTCAGCTTTGACACGTTTGAGAACCCCCAGGCGTCCATGTTTAGCTTTACCCTGCAAGTCAAGAGTGCGGGGTACAAGAGGACGAGGACGACGAGGGTGTATTTGTGTGCGGCGGGGCCGGATGAGAGTGGGCAGGAGGCGTTGGATTGGGCGTTGGAGAGTTTGGCGCAGGATGGGGATGAGGTCATCGTGTTTAGGGGGGTTGATGAGGATAATATGGGTCCGTTGTTACTAGGTGCTTATATGTTTGATGAACTAACGTGTATGGGGCAGGGAATGACCATAATATCCTACGTGAGGATGCCCGTGCGCTATTCAAACGTATCCAGGAGAAGAGTGCGGAAGTTGACCCGGATCGAAAGGTTCGCTGTACCTTTCTTTCGTATGGCCATCGTCGTTCTAACAATTCGCACCACAGCTCTCGTTGATCCTCGAATACATCCCAGGAAAGATTGCAGATTCGATTGACCGGTTGATTGCTCTTTATCGTCCTGATTCACTTGTGGTCGGCACGAGAGGACGAAAGGGCCTCCTTGTCACGTTCGCCGGTATCGGAAGTATCAGCAAGTACGTTTTACTTCAACATTTCTTTCCCCTTATATTTCGATTCTTCGCTTTCTCTATTCTTCGCTTGGATCTCGATGACCAGGGCCTGAACAGTAAATCTCCTTTACCGAGACCAAGCTTTATGGCATTGCTCACTTTATGAAGGATGGCTTGTAGACGAAGCCTCTCTTTTGATCCTTCAACGTCTTTCATCTGGGTTCCTCGTTTCCTACATCCCTTTCATTTCGAACCTTCTTTTCCTCCTTCCCTTCCATCTCGAAGAACAGGACCTGACGAGGAAGCCTGTCTCAATCTCGTCTACCGAGGGCGAGGACTACGATGTTGTTCACCCCATCAAGGGGCTTCATGAAGCCTTTGCCCCCGGCATTGACCTTCAACTTGTTTAGTCATTTCATCTCGACCCCTCTTCTTCTTTTTCTTTTGTTTTTATTCTTGATTCTGCTTCCTTTCCGTCGTAACCCCTCTTCTCCCTTTGCATCTCGATGAATAGGTTCTCACGCCAGGTTTCTTCTGCAGGTATTGCCTCCAACATTCGCCTGTACCCGTTATCGTCGTTCGTCCTGAACGCAAACTAAGGAAGGAAATGGAGAAGAGGAAAGCTGATCCCAAGCGGGGTAGGCACTTTGAAAGCTGAGCATTCGGCAATGGGATTGCAGGATGGTACCTTTCGTTCTTCGTTTTTTCTTCTTAAACTTGGTTGTAAAGACGATTTGGGTGTTTATGAATTTTATCTATTCCTTTTATGCGTTCTTTCATGGCTCAGCAGTGTTAGGCGTGTAGCTTGCTCCTCAGTTACCATGGGTTTCGTCATGTCCGCGGTTCACACCGAAGCATTCAAGTTGCTTCTTATCATGATCAGTGGCTGTGGTATTTCCAATGACGTGTAGAAGAGAGAGGCCGGCGTCTAATCACAACCTCCATGGCCTTTCCATTCTCCTCTCTTCCTCCAGAACTACAGGCTCTAATTTTTGAAGTGGCGGCTGATGGCGACCTTGAAAATTCCTCAAACCTATCACTCGTATCCCGGAGTGCTGCTACATGGCAAGTTCTCCCAGCAAGACAAATTTGCCCCACTATTCATCGAGCACCAGGGTCCAACCACGGATGTTCCACACTATCGTCCTCCAAACTCCATCCTCCGCCCATTCCTTGCAGCTCAAATCCCCCGACTTCCGCCATCTTCACGTCAAGCGCCTATGCATAACCTTCGACTCCATGTCCATGGAGCAAGCCAGCGCCGTGCTATCCACTTGTACAGGCATCGTTGATTTGGCGTTCTGGCTTGCATGGCTGGAGGGCGAAAGCATCAGCATCGGCAACAGCACGGCTGTGGACAGACCCTCGATGGCTCGCGTAATATCGCAGCTCCTTCTCCGGCGTGCGGAGCTTCCTTACGAGCAGCTTGTCGAGATCGAACGCGAATATCTCCGCATCGGATCTCTTCCTGGCTGGTGCATGACCCTCACCCATCTCGAAGTCCTCTACTGGAGCCTATCATCCAAAGATGGACACATCCTCATTCCCTTGCTACAACACCTCGAATCTCTAACACATCTCGCCCTCGACTGGCGGATTTTCACACCAGCGCTGCACGAACGAGTGGACATTGCTTCGTTCCTCGAGACAAGGCCGTCGTTGCAGATCGTGTTGGTCGATACGGAGGGAGGACAGGTACCGGACGATCATACACCCATCGATATCCGCATTGTGTACATGCCGATAATTGACAGCGAGGATCCGGTTGAGGAGTGGTTGGGACATGGGAGTAAGTGGGAGATGGCTGAGAAGACGGTCGAGAGACGGAGAAGAAGAGAGAGGAGGAGGAGAGAGGAAAGTGAAGACGAAGACTTGGCATTGGATATTGCGATGTTGAGCATGTAGTCATCAGACATGAGTTGTTTTCGCACATTGATATGTAGGCTTTTGGTTAGGCTCACGAGACTGTGAAGCTGCCTATTCAGTCGCGGCCCAGTGCGGGAACAGATCTAGGCGTTTCTTGTGCGACAAGCGCTCGTTGATCACGTCGAAGATCAAGTAATACGTCATAGGTTCATCAAGCGCTGGCAAACCCTGTTGATCTTGTTCCTCTCCCTCATTCACCTCTCGTTCCTCTGCAGCAAAACTATGCTGCTCCTCTCCTCGCGCATACTACCAGGGCCCTCGTTGAACCATGTAGCCTCCACATTCATCTCATTCCCCTTCTAACAACGGCAATCCACAAACCAGACCCAGCATAGCGTCGTCGTCCACCTTGCACCCCATGTACACAACCTCGCAGGCCTAATCTGGGACTGGGTAGGGATGCTCCGCTTCCAACCGTTCTTGACATCAGTTGGAATAAATAGCCGAGCGGCTCTTCGTTGGCCTCATTCCAAACGGCTGTGTGCAGGGGATGCTAGTAGTGGATAGTCAGAAAAAGGTACGGAGGCATGAGGCCTGAATATTGAATTCGAAACTAATGATGAGTGCAAAGACGAACAAGGAAGAGTTGGTTGCCGGCGCGGAGAATCTCCGATACCAGCGCATCACTGTAGGTGAGATGGCTGCTTGAGGGCGTCTAATTCCAGCCTTCGTCTTCTCCAGGGCTACCGAGGACAGCTGACAGTACATGGCCTTTCCATTTTCATCTCTTCCTCCAGAGCTACAAGCTTTGATATTCGAGTTGGCTACAGATGGTGACCCCGCAAATGGCCCAAATCTCTCGCTCGTATCTCGACGCGCTGCTACATGGCAAATTATCTAGGCAAAACATCTGCTAATACTGACAGATCGATCACTAGGGTCCACCCCCGTATGTTCCACACGATCGCCATTCAAGCGCATCGTACCTTCTGCTCCCTGCAATTGAAGTCACCCGAGTTCCTCCGCCTCCACGTTAAGCGCCTCTGCTTAACAATCGCTTCCATCTCTATGGACGAAGCCAGCGCCATTCTCTCCACTTGCACCGGAGTCGTCGATCTGGCTTTTTGGGTTTCATGGATATCTATTATACAAAAAACAGTGGTTTTTCCCACCAGGGATAAACACAAGAGACAAACGTCAAAGACAAACGTCAAAGACAAACGTCAAAGACAAGCGGCTGTGCATGACATCACCGAGGGTGGTTAACAAAGTTACTTATACAATTCACTTATACCTTACAAAAGTCACTTATTCGCACTTTGGCCTTATAAGTGACAAAAGTTACTGATAAATCCAAATAAGTCACTTAGATGAACTTATAAGTCGCAAAGTTTAGTACGTCTAAGTTGAACCAAGGGACTGAATCCCGTCACTAGGTGACGTGGAAACATCGTTGAGGTGCCGTCCATTACCAGTTTCCTGTACTTTGGGTAAATCAACCGTGAAAAGGCGCAGCTTTCCGCATATCCATCGCTGACAACGAGTTGCACTCGCCCCTGATTGATATTCATGCTCGATCTCACTCACTTCGTTATAATCAGTGAGGAAATTACATGTAGCAACCTCAGAGGCTATTGCAAGTACGCTGTTAAGAATTCTACCCATGGGGCAACTCTTATTTGTGGTCGTTCGACTTCCAGTTAATAGTCGCGACCGAAATCAATTTCATCTCAGCTTCACCCTTATCTATTCACCCAACTTCATGGTTGAGATAGCTATCTTCGATACAATTCTAGACTATAATATGCTTTCGGGTGGTCATTGCAATTGTAAAAGTCGGAAATAACGCAGTTGGACATTGGGACAAGGGCTTCCTCGCAGGCTGTGCGATATGACAGTCCCGGATCCCAAGGGGCGATGAAATGCAGTCAGTAAGCACCGAAGATTCGGTATCATTGAATAAGACTATCACAGTACAGGTGCAATTTAGAGGGACAAGGCCAACGCAGAGTGTTCCCTAAGTGAGCCATAAGTTACTTTGTCGAGCCGTGGGAATAAGTGAATAAGTGAGCGCCTACTAAGATTTCAGTGGAATAAGTGAGAGACTAAGTGAGAAATAAGTCCCTGTACTCGTCGGAATTGACCGAAAATATACCATCAGCCGGTAAATTTCGGTGGGGATGCTGTCAGAGGGCGCAGGACCCAGGTAAGCGCCCTACCTGAAATGGTGTTCGCGGCGCTGGCATTGGCATTGTGTGATTCTCGCATGCAAGAGAGCCTCAACAAGTAGGTTAGGACCATAATTGAAGTAATTCACTGTACCTTATATGTATCTAGGCAGATAATAAAGCAATTGCAGAGGGGTTTAATGGGGGATAGGTACAAGGAGGAGTAGGCACAAAAAACCCGCCCAAACTGTGTCAATCGTATGAATATTGCCATCGGGATGCATGGAGCTGCTCGCGAGCGCGCAAAGCGCGCCCCTCAACGAGATTTCGTGAGCCGGGAGGGCCATTTTTAGCGCCCAGAGCGCACTGGCTGAGAATTCGGGAAATTCTGCCGAGGTAGTCCCTTGGGACCTATCAGGTGATGTATCTCTTATTTTTTGATTCAATTCATCAAAATTGAATCAAAATTTACCATCAGTAAGTACTTACCGCTACTTACTGAACTTAGCACACAAAAATAGAGTGCTCGGTTCGGTTCTCGGGGAAACGGTGGGTCTTTGGACGTGACAAGACCCAGACCTGCCAACAGGGCGCTCAAGCATTTAGGGGTATGCCGACCCGAGATTCGACACGCTCAGCGCCCGAATGAGTGCCCCAGAAAGCACATTCTCCTCCTCGTTCCTCGCCCAATTCCGTTACTAGCACACATCCAAGCGGTTTTGGCTGGTTTTTGGGCGATTTTTTGATTTATAGGCGCACAAAATCTTAGTTTACATCTAATTTTAGGCTAATGAATCATTTCCCCCAGTCCAGGGGCACGAGGGAGGTGCCAGCAGACGACAAGCGAGCACGAAAGGCGCCCGCCGGCAACCTCCGAGCGACATCAGCCGCCCAATGATCTCCCATCACGCGCTCCGAGAGAGAGCTACACAGCGGCGAGCAGCAATCCAATCGCGACGCATGGATATTTCAATGCGGATAGTTGACCCCTGCACCTCATAGAGTGCGTGTAGCACCTAAAATAGCGCGTTACACCGCCAGGCAGCCAACGGAGGTACTAGACACGCTAAGGGTGGAGCGGGAGACACACAACATAGGAATTAGACCGTGTGCCTGTTCAGGAGGAGCTCTCAAAGGCTCTCTAAGTTTTGCCTTCTGCACCTGGAATAATACTAGACATGGGAGACAAGCCAGCCCGAGATACGCCGTGATGATCATCCCTAGACGCTGTCAGAACAATGTAGTCGGGTTCGCTGGAAGCTGTCCGCGGTTCGGAAGGCTACCGAGGCTGACAACCTTTCAAGCCTCAAGCTTCTTGAGCCTTCCTCCTAAAGGGTGCCAGGAGGAGCCGACCAAAGGTCGGCGACGACTGGCGCAACTTCTGTGGATTGCTGAACTGAAGTCTCTCATCGGCGGGAGGCTTTAACGGGTATATTAGCCAAGTTGAGTAGACGCATAATTGGGTTTTTCCGTGCGTAGCACGGGTGCGCTGCTAGTGGCCTTACAACAATAATAGCATCAGCAAACTTTCGATGGCTCGTGTATTTTTTCAGCTCCCTCTCCGGCGTGTCGAGCTCCCATACGAACAAATCGTTGAAATCGAGCGTGAAAGTCTCCGCACACGATCTATACCGATCTGGTGCACAACTCTCACCCATCTCGAAGTTCTATATTGGGACCCGCCCAAGGACGGCCACATTGTCGTCCCCCTCCTCCAACACCTCGACGCTCTAACCCACCTCTCTCTCAACTTCTTTGACCCAGAGGTTCACGAACGAGTGCACATTGTCTCGTTACTTGAAACGAAGCCTTTTTTGCAGATCGTGCTGCTTGACATCGAGCCAACACGGATACCCAAAGATCATACACCTATCGATATCCGAATTGTTTACTTGGTTGAGAGCAACGATCCGGTTGGTGCATGGAAAGGTCACGGTCCCAAGGGTAGTAAGTGGGTTTGGGCTGAAGAGGAAGTTGCGAAAAGAAGAATGCGAGAGGCAAGGAGCAGAGAACAAAGCGAAGACAAGGTTTAGCATTGGTAATATCAATGTAGATTATGTGGTCGTAGAACTTGAACTCGGATTGTGAATCCCCACCAAGGACTCCGAATGGCTGGCAGATGTTCAAATCTACCCACGTCCTTCGAAAAAAGTATCTACTGCACAGGGTCTTCAAATTCGAGCCTGGCAGTCTGTAGAAAAAGTGGAAGAGACATCTAGTGGGTAGATTAGGAGCAAATACCTTGTCCTTTATAGCGGACATATCCCCGCGAGCTCTAGGCCGAATCCATGCTGGGACCCATGTGCCCCCAGGTTTCCTGAAGTCCGAGCAGCCAGCGTGCCGCCGCTATCATTCGCCACCGCCAGTGCGGGTACACTGATGGTGTATGAGAGGCCCATTCAAATGCCGCCCACCTGGTGTTCCACGTTCCGTGTTCAGTGGTTTCAGTCCCGTCCTATCAGTGGCTGTGTCGCCCAGGCGCTTAATCCCAACCTCCATCTCAATGGCCTTTCCGTTCTCCTCTCTTCCTCCAGAGCTTCAGGCTCACATATTCGAGCTCGCAGCAGATGGTGATCACATAAATGCCCCAAACCTATCGCTTGTATCTCGAAGCGCTGCTACATGGCAAGTCGTCTCTGTAGCACATTGGCTGCACTATTGAATGAGATGTAGGGTCCACCCACGGATGTTCCACACAGTCAGCATTCAAAACCAATACTCCCTCAGATCCCTACAGCTTAAATCCTGTGAATTCCTCCGTCTCCACGTAAAGCGGATGTGCATCACATACGGCGCCATGACTATGGAAGAAGCCAGCCACATCCTCTCCACCTGTACCGATATCGTCGATCTAGCATTTTGGCTTGCATGGCCTTCTGAATCCACTACTGGTATTGCGTTCGACAATGAGCGTAAAGCCTCGATTGCGCGTTCATTATCACAGCTTCCTCTCCAACGCGTCGAAATAACCTATGAACACCTGCTCGGGATTGAGCGCCAGAGCGTCCTATTGGGATCGCTACCTAGCTGGTGCACCACACTCACTCACCTCGAGGTTCTGTTTTGGAGGCTATCATCTGCCACAAACCACATTGTTGTCCCACTCCTCCAACACCTTCACGCGTTAACCCACCTCTGCATCACCTGGCCGCCATTTATACCAGAACTGCATGAGCAAGTCGATATAGCCTCCATCCTCATACAAAAACCTTCTTTGAAATTTATACTGGTCGATACGGAGCAGGTATCAGATAGCTACATACCTATTGATATTCGGATTGTTTATCTGGCTACTGCGGGTAATGATCCGGATGAGGAATGGGCGGATCGAGGAGCCAGAGTGAGCAAATGGACTTTGGCCGAACAGGAAGTTGCGAGAAGGAGGCGCAAGGAAAGTGGTGAAGATTTGGCGTTGGTGTCGGCACTTCAGAACATGTAATAACTCATAAAATATCGAGATCTCAGATGCTGCAACGAGCCCTTTCGAATCGCCAGGAGTGATTCTTATTAGATTCCTTCCTTGCAGGTCCCGTTTTTCTGGGCCCTGGGTCAAGCTGGCATCCTCGAGACTAAATTCTGAGATCATGGTGAACGCAAGCATTTCGCATAAGCAAGGGAGAGCCCTTCAAGGGCTCTCCCTAACTTTGTTTCCCGTGGGTGGCTGTGTCGGGTATTATGCATGATCGTTTGATTGCATGCAAGGCGCCTAATTCAAGCTCCTTCCT
The DNA here is from genome assembly GCA_020736565.1 of Coprinopsis sp. MPI-PUGE-AT-0042. Classification (NCBI taxonomy): domain Eukaryota; kingdom Fungi; phylum Basidiomycota; class Agaricomycetes; order Agaricales; family Psathyrellaceae; genus Coprinopsis; species Coprinopsis sp. MPI-PUGE-AT-0042. The sequence continues at coordinate 123,672 of JAHBOF010000155.1, read as the reverse complement.
GATTCCAACCTCCATCTCAATGGCCTTTTCGTTCTCTTCTCTCCCCTTAGAGCTACAAGCTCACATATTTGAACTGGCCACAGATCTCGACTTCACAAACGCTCCAAATCTATCGCTCGTATCTCGAAGCGCCGCTAATTGGCAAGTCATCCTTCATCTATCGACCAAGGATCTACGAGCCATCCTTACTACATTATAAAGGGTACACCCGCGAATGTTTCACACAGTCGCTATTCAATCTCCACCCTCTCTTAGGTCCATACAACTCAAACCCCCCGAATTCCTGCGTCTCCACGTGAAGTGCTTGTGTGTTACACTCCATTCCATTTCCATGGAAGAGGCTAGCCAGATTCTCTCCTTCTGCACAGGAGTAGTCGATCTAGCCTTTTGGCTCTCATGGACCTTCCAAAGCAGTGGCACTAAAATTGACGATAGCCTGAAAACCTCCCTCGCACACGCAATTTCTAGGCTTCCTCTCCAGCGCGCCGAACTGCCCTACGAACAGCTCCTCCAATTGGAATGCGAAAGCTTGCGAAAGGGATCGTCGCTGCCTGGCTGGTGCACTACGCTCACTCATCTCGAAGTCATCTATTGGAGCTTTTCATATACAGAGGACCACCTCCTCGTTCCACTCCTCCAACACCTCACCTGTTTAACCCACCTTTGCATAACGTGGGCTTTCTTCGTCCCAGAAGTTCACGAGCAGGCTGATATAGCCTCGTTCCTCGAGCTAAGACCCTTGTTGCAGGTTGTCGTGGTCGAGAGTGAGCAGGTGTCAGATGATCATACACCAATTGGTGATATTAGGATCGTGTATTCGGCGGGGGCCGCCAACCCGGTTAAGGAATGGGAGAACCGAGGACCTAGGTTGAGCAAATGGACGTTGGCTGAAGAGGAGGTGACAAGGAGAAGACAATCGCGGGGAAGAAGAGAGGGAGATCACGCATAGCACTGACAGTAACTGGATAGTGATGTCGAAATCTGATCACGCGTCCTGGCAGGCCATGAGTGCATGAGTTCTCAACGACCTTCAACTCTTCGACTTGATCGGTCTTGCACTCTCGGGTCTATGTGGGGATTTGAGGTACAGGATGACCTTCTAAAAGACATAGTCCGAGATGCTTTACAGCTATTAGGCCTTACACGCCTAAGGCTTAAGGCCTAAAGACCGGGGTTGAGGCCTCGATGCTGCTCCGGGCAGCAAAGCGCCCGATCGCAAGCCTCTAGGCGCTCGTTGATCGGCGAAGATCACCTACGTCATAGGTCATAAAGCGCTCGCTGGCCCCTGCCGTTCTTGCTTTCCTCCCATATAAGTTCAGCTATACCCTGACTTGAACCCTTCACCCTCTTCAGCGCCATGCCATCGTATCTCTCCTCGATCACCCTACCAGGGTTCTTCTTTGAAAGCCGTGCAGCCTCAATCCTCCTCCCAGTCGTCGCAGGTGCTGCAATAGGATACACAACCAGTCGTATGTCGCCAACCACTCCCAAGTTCGACGTTCAAGCGTTCTAACAGCTAGTATACCAGCCACGAATGAAAATCAAAACACGTACCGCTCACTTATCAAGCCTCCCCTCCACCCACCAGCATGGCTCTTTGGTCCAGTCTGGACATCGCTCTACGCCCTCATGGGCTACACCGCGCACCGTTTCTACACCACCGGTATCACATCTCCCAACCCTGGAACTGTCGCCCTAGCTCGCTACGGTGCTTCACTTTACACCCTCCAGCTCGGCCTCAACCTCCTCTGGACACCCCTCTTCTTTGGTTTTAACAAGCCTACCTTGGCGGCGGTCGATATTGTCGCGTTGGGTGGTACAGTCGGGTATATGGCGTATACCTATGGAGAGGTAGATAAGACGTGCGCCTGGTTGAGCGTACCGTATCTGGGGTGGTTGAGTTTCGCGACATATTTGTGTATCGGTGTTGGGCATTTGAATGGGTGGGATTTGACCAAGGCACAGGGGAAGAGCAGGAGGAGGAGGGAGTAAATGATTCGAGGCGCGTTAGGTGTCGAAGGAATATACGTTATCTTTGCCATGCATATTCGAGACGAGCAGCTTGAGGGCTGAGGAGATGAGCTCACACTACAGGCAGGGGTTGATCCTGGCGTGGTCTAAATGTACCCCGAAATTAATTCCCACCCGAAATATATCGGCTTTAAATGTGACCCGGGCAACATTGATTCCAGATCTTTTCGATCCGGATACGATCCGGGGGGCGCCGCAATTGATTGGCAGGATATTGACTGGTGTCCGTGCCACCAGATTGTGTTTTAGGGAATCGATTCCGGCAACGCCAGGATACATTCCGGATTTGAACGTGGCGGAATCGATGGGGATCAGCCCGAAATCCTGGATGCCGTCTTTGTCGAGATGAAAGAAACTGTCATGCATCGCGGGGATGACAACTTTGAACAGATGGGAATCGGTTTTGTCTGGGTCAATACCAGTTCCGGCACATTTGATTGTGGGTTCTGTGCCGGGGAAGACACTATTGAACCCCAGGATTTTGGATGCCGAACCAGACACGGCTGATTGGGCGCTGAGTGGGGCACTAAGTGGGCACTCAGGTGACATTTGAAAAATACGAGATATATATGTCTAAAATAAAGGTCATAACCGGGCTGGTGTCTTTGCGAAGTGTCGAAGCGATAGGCGCCTGCGGGAAAGATCGCGGAGGTTGAAGTTAATGGGCCAGTGCGTGAGGCGGTTTGGCGGAGATTGAAACCTGGCTTGATCACGACCGCCTCCTCTGGATTCGCGTCTCCCTCGGTTTCCGGCCATGCAGAATACCAAGACGTACCAGAAAAGCAGGTAAACCTACTGGAATGGCTCAGTAGCAGGCTTGGGCAGGCCGATGCAGGTTGACGCACGTCGATACAAGTCGGTGCAGGCAGGTGCTTGCAGGTGCTTGCAGGTGCTTGCAGGTGCGTGCAGGTGCGTGCAGGCAGCATCGTATCCCGGGATATGAGCTCACGAAGCTACCTAGACTCATTTTGTGTCCCCTTTGGCCTGATGAAGACCCTTACCACCTCCTCGCTCGCCACATAGCCTCGCAAGCCGGTGTTTTCGATGCCGGTGAGACTTGGCATCGCTCTCTCCCAGGATTTGAGCCAATCGTCCACAGGCTACAAGCACATCGCAGTGAATATTTCGAAGTATCCACTTCGCTCACTGCGCTGATCTACAACATATGCCAACGAATTTGGAACTGTCGATCTCTACCCAAGGGGTCAACGGGGAACCTGGTGGTGACGATAGTGACAGGTATGTCTCCTCCCGTTTTATTGAACTTGACTCACGATGGATAGGGAAGGAACAAGGAGGAGGGGTTGATCTCGTCTCTGAGGCAATCCAGGCATGGATCGCACAAGAGGTTGTCATGTGTACGGATCGTTAGATCATCGGTCAGTCTCCTCGTCCCTTCATCCTTTTCCTCTTCTAACCATCACTCTAGGCAGTCTATGTACCCTCAAGCACCCTTCAACTCGCTAGCTGTATCACTCGAACTGAGCCACAACGCTGGTGTCACAACCCACCTCGTCGAATATCCACCCAACCATCGCGTTCGCTTCGGGCAATGACCTCGTTCGTCGTAGGAAGCATTCTTCCCCCATACACCTCGCTCTCCCCAGGGTTTAGGAAGTCATTGGCAACTTATCTATAGCCAGAATCTATGGCCTCAAAGCAGACGTAAGCCGCTTCTTATTCTTCTCGAGGTTTGACACTGACCGCGCCCCATGGTTCCCTTGCACGCCTATTCTTGAAACGCCAGCCATATGCATCAACGTTCTTACTGTCTTACACACGCGGTGTTCCCTGCAAATTCCCCCTCCCCCTCTCCGCCCTTTTGCTTGGATATAGATCTGAGTGTACCTTCCTATCCTATTCCAGTCATTTGCTTCACGTCAATACATCATTCCTGCACCCTCATCAGCAAACTCTTTTGAACCTCTTGGCTCTCCGAAAGGCTTAGTACCTGGGTCGAAGCTAGGAGCTGGTATCAGCACCCTCAGTACAATTTTGCTGCGATCCCACCCCTCTCCCTTGACCAGCTATCCCACTGCCGCCCCTGTGACATGTGACGAGCTGCAGCTTGAAGCGCGGAACAAAAATAGCTTGACATTTCCTGGATTAAATTGTAGGCGGAAAGCCGTTAATCAACGATGCTTCCAATTCGGCTTGTGGTCTATCGTCCCAGAAGTGAGTTGAGCCGTGAAACGAAGCGAAACGCCCCGTGGTCACCCAACGCAGCCACCCATCCGCGTACTCGCAGTTGGAACGCGTCGTCAACATGCGGTTTTAACCCCGCTTTGATGCTGAGCTCCTTTGATCAAAACCGCCAATGCCTCGTCCCAAAGCCTCACAATCTCAGTATTGCCAGTGTTGTGGACTGGTTTTCACTGGAAAAGAGTACAATGATCATATGGCAGCCAAGCAGGTTGCCGAACTGGAAGACCAAGTTGCCAACTTAGCGCTCAGTGACGGTCTGGACAACGATCCCGACTTTCCATCGAGCGGCCTTGCACATGAAGGTCCCCGCTATTCGGCAACCGAATCAGCCCAAGTTCGAGACCTTTTTTCCAGCTTGGTTGCAATCGATCGAGAGCGTGCCGAAAGGGATCGCAGAATGCACATACTCTTACACGAGTGGGACGCAACGGGGCAACCCCGGTTTCCTGCTCCTGAGCGTACATGCGCCTCTCTAAAAGGCGCCATCGACGATTTAGAGCAGCATCGTCTCTGGTTGGTCCAGTGTCAAGCACGAACGAGCTGCGCGAAAGCAAACGGGGACCAGGTCAATGCGATGCTCAAGGAAGGGGTCCTAAACGCGATTTCGAAGAATATCCAGGTTATTGACGAGCGCCTCTGCCTTTGGGTGGAAGTTCGAAATTCGGAGCTTGAGAGAGCCAACGAAGATGGCACTGTCATTGACACAAGTGCGTTGTGTTGCCCTCATTCCGGGAACCTTGGCTGTTGCTGACATGTTTCTCTAGCCCCTTACATGAACCACCCCCTGCAGCACTCAGACAACAAATCTCTCATTGCTATGTATATCAGCCTCGCTCTCAACGTCATCTTTCACCTGGCTCGCAGCCACTGTTCCGTTGTTCTCCGCCTTCTCAACCTACTTCTCGCTCAATCTGCATCAAATCCAGTCTATAATGATGTTCGCTCAGTCAGGAAGGCTTTCGATCTCGACCCAGTCACGACATGCTATGCATCCTGTCCTCGCTGTCATACCCTTTACACTCCGAGCCAGGAAGCGCGGGGAGGGAAGGTCTTTCAGATCTATCAAGCCAAATGCGATGCTCCCCGCTTCCCCGCTTCAAGAGGACCATGCGGAAGAGCCCTCTCGAGGTTGGGTGGGGTTCAGAATGGTGAAGTTGTCAGAATCCCCATCGTCCCTTACACAATGCAATCCTTTGCTCACTTTTCCTCCCGTCTCTATTGCCGCCCTGGAATCGAGGACATGATCAGACGATATCGGGAAGAACTCAAACAGACAGGCTCAACAGACATCTACGACATCAATCAAGCGGATGGGATTCGGAAATTCCGCGACACCGAAGGTGACATCTTCGTAGATGCCGACCATGAAATACGGACTGTCTGGAGCATCAGCTACGATGGGTACAACCCTTTTCATAACAAGGCTGCAGGGAAGTCTGCGTCGGTGGGGGCTCTTGGCATGGCCTGTCTGAGCCTTCCCCCAAGTATCCGCACCAAAAAGGAGAATCTTTACCTCGCAGGGCTCATACCTGGACCTCGTCAGCCTCGGCTCGACGGGCTCAACCCCTACCTTTCTCTGCTCGTCTCTTCCTTGAGCACTGCCTATCACCATGGGACCTGGCATACATCCACCCCAACCCATCCTGACGGAATTCGCTCCCGAGAAGCCGTCATTCCGTCTATTAACGACCTTCCTGGGGCAAACAAGCTCATCTGCGCAGCGGGGCACAGCGCAACAATATTTTGCTCCAAATGCCATATCAAAAAGGACGAGATCAACACTACGGATCCATCTTTGTTCCCCATGCGCACCAACCAAGACTACAGGGAGGCCGCGTTAGCATACAAGAATGCCAACACGACCGAGGACCGTAAACGACTTCTCAAGACAAGCGGTATTCGGTACTCCGTTCTACTCGAACTGGATTACTGGAACCCTGTCGAAAACGTCGTCCCCGATGGCATGCACACCCTTTTCTTAGGCGTCGTCAGAAACCATTTCCTCAGCGTCATAGGAACGGAATGGAAGGATCCGAAGGACGCCGAGGAAGTGCTCGAAGAAGCCGAAACCAGACACGTCGTAGCCTCGGAAAAGCATCTTCGCAGGGGCCGAACACTCATCATGACGGGCGAAGCAACGCAAACAAACCTCAGCAGTCTCACCATTGCTGCACTCAGCGTATTGTGCAACGAGTTTGGGATTCAACCGCTTCCCTCCAGCAAGCAGAAACGCAAGAGGATAAAGAAGAACTACATCCTTCCTCTCCTGGCAAGTCACAAGTCTTTAAGAACTCTTGAAATGCGACTTATATATTGTCAAATTTAATAGTCAGTGCACCGTTCACGCCCTCGTCCAGCTGCTGATCCCCACGGGGTCAGCATGCAGGTTGACGGGGATCTTGAGAAGATCACCGTCGACTTCGAAGCTATCGATGATACCCCAGAGGTTCACACGGCTATGCTCAAGACCGACGACCTTCTCCGAATCCAGTCATTAATTGCGAAAATCCATCGGCCACGATCTCAGTCGCCACTGCCGTTGAACTTCGGGTCCCCCTCTCATGGAAAACTCAAAGCGAATCAGTGGGCAACCGCCATTGAGTTTGATCTTCCCGTTGCTCTTGTCAAGGTCTGGATTATCGACAACAAGCAGGACGAGGATGAGGAGGTACACCAGAGAAGAGTCGCGGTTGTTCGTGCCACCTTTTACCTTGCCATTGCCCTACGATGGGCAACGTCCTCCAGAGTCTCAGATATCCACCCCGAAAAATACCTGGACTGGATGAGGGAATATCTTGAGGCTATACTTGCCTTTCACCCCTCGATCGATCTCAAGCCCTCCCACCATGCTGCTCTTCATATCCCTCTGTACCTTCGCCGGTTTGGACCAATGCGTGGTTGGTGGATGTATTTCTTCGAGCAACTCATTGGTCTCCTGCAGCAAATCAAGATTAATTACAAATTCGGTGGGCTTTATATTCTTGGATGCAGCGCTCGCTCTGACTCTGGATTCAGGGGAGATAGAAGCGACTGTGTTGAAAACCTTCAGCGCTATAAGTCAAGTAAGAACGATATCTGAACGTCCCGGGTGTCCCGAAATCCTTGGCGAGTGCGCAAAAATATTGGAAGCTGAGATGCAGTCGTCCTCCATGGGGTTTAACCTGGCGTCAGCCGAATATCAGGCTGCTACGATGCCAACCAAGCCTCGAAAAGTGCTCCAAATCGATGACGACGTGCGAGAGGCGCTTCCGCAATGCGCTCTCCTTGCGACCAGTTGCGAAGAATATCGGTTTTACTACATTCGAGGGCAGCGCTTTAGCCCTAGACATGCATCAATACCTCAAAGCCTTTGCTTCTTCGCGACCAGTAGCGAGGACTTGCTACCAGGAAGAATCCGACAGATTCTTGCAATACAAGGTGCTGTTTACCTGGTTATCCACAGGTTCGTCAAACGGGAGCCATCTTTCTTCGATGATTTCGCAGAATTTGGGGCCCAAGTTTGGTCAAGCAATGTGGAACCTGCTCCTGTTGTTGTCCCGGTCTCGTCGGTCAACAGCCGTGTCTACCCCATGAACTACTGTGACTGGTCTCCCTCAAGCGCCGTGATGAAACCTCTCATTGACGTACGCTGAGATTACCTTTATCTGGATGCGCTCGCTGATTAGCCCTTAGGACTTCTAGAAGGGATGCTCGACATCGGGAGCTTGTTGTTTGACGAGGTGAAATACGTTGGCAAAGAAACCCACATGGGTGGGATTGTATTCCATACAATAGACATATTTACTATTTGGAAAATGAACGTGACCTAAACAGAGCTCTTGCCCTTCGCCTCTCCCTGTGCATGTGCATTCGCCTGGTAACTCAATGTACACGTACGCCACCAACGGATGCTGATGACATTCTGCGAGATCAAGGTACGGTCCTGAGATGATGGTCACCATCAAAGCGATAGGTGGGGAGAAGACGAGAATGAAAGTGTTCTTGATCTGCTGGAACGGTCAAGAACCTGGCAGTGCTTGAGAAGACAACCGATCGTCGATGGCGACGTGAAGTGCTCGACAGGCCTAGACATTTGTTGAAGGCGAGTAGCTGTAAATTGATACAAAAACGTGGCTGCTCACCTGAAGAAGCCTCGCGAGGTTCCCAACACCGATGATCTCTGGCAGAATATCACCGTCGAGAATGAACAGAGACACCGCCTCAAATCCCGGAGAGAGCGAAGCCAAGTCTCACCGGCATCGAAAACACCGGCTTGCAAGGCTATGTGGCGAGCGAGGAGGTGGTAAGGGTCTTCATCAGGCCAAAGAGGACACAAAATGAGTCTAGGTAGCTTCGTGAGCTCATATCCCGGGATACGATGCTGCCTGCACGCACCTGCACGCACCTGCAAGCACCTGCAAGCACCTGCCTGCACCGACTTGTATCGACGTGAGTCAACCTGCATCGGCCTGCCCAAGCCTGCTACTGAGCCATTCCAGTAGGTTTACCTTCTTTTCTGGTACGTCTTGGTATTCTGCATGGCCGGAAATCGAGGGAGACGCGAGTCCAGAGGAGGCGGTCGTGATCAAGGCAGGTTTCAATCTCCGCCAAACCGCCTCACGCACTGGCCCATGAACTTCAACCTCCGCTATGATTCCCGCAAGCGCCCATCTTCACTGCTACTTGAACAGACTGGGACGGTAGAATCGGACTATCTTCTCCTTTTCAGTCATGATGGATGAGTTTCCCGAACATATATCCCACTTTGAGTGAGTCTGGTGGCCCGCAGAGCTAGTGTGTATAGATCGCTAGGGTCTACATATACAGGGGAGAGTTGTATCCGCGAAGGCTTCATCATGTCACCTTCTCCATGCTTGATCGATGATCGCTGAACCGCTAATTCACCTCCAAGCTCGACTTAAGGGTACACCGCTGGTCACGACAGGATCACCACTCCAGGAGAAAGGAAACATACACCTTGTTGTAACAGATGTACAGGTATGACGACACAGGTATTAGATAATGATAACTGTAGGAATCTCTTCAGGGGGCCCTTGAGCCTCCCCACGGCTGACGAGCTTCAGATGCTCTATGAAAGCAACGAGCCACCGCAAGAGATGCGGTGCGTGAGCAACAAGGCTTTGACCGAGCAAACAGACAAGGGCAATCATGACCACTTGTGCAGACGTGAAAGATGGAGGAGGATGATCATCGCCTCGAGAAGCGTTTCTTCTCTCCTCCGCGGAACGTTCATGGAGGGGCTCCGTCTCCTCTACGATCTGTGAATATTCTCAGTCGTCGACGCGGAGGGGTGGCATGAATGAGGACGTACTTCGTGTGTCCAGACCTTGATTGAGAACTCAGGCAAGCCCGAAACGGAGGCCTGTGGTGTATAGTAGTCTGAAATAGCCGATGCGATTAATACCTCTCCATCGTGCGTATTCGCCTGGTGTATCGGGACTGATTATCGCTTCTGAATTTCATGGGGATAAGAGGCCACTCACGTCTACCACTTGGACTGGAACGCCGGCTGTCGAAAGGCCAACCTAGGCATCAGTGTTCCCGAAAGACGATGAAGAAAGAAACACACACGTTTAGAGTGGATCAATTGGCGAGTTTCACTGATATGCCAGTTCCAGACAGTTATGTAGCCGTCTTCGCTGCCAAAGACAACAACGTCGCGTGAAACGAATGTCACTTGAAGTGGACGATTGAGCAAGATTGGATGAGGGAAGTGATGGACAGGCACGCGTGGGGGAATCGGGAGAATGTCGACACCACTGTACAGGTTGGTGACCGCCATGTGGTTGTCTGGACCGATGGCGGAGTATCCTCTGCGTGCATTTGTCAGTAGGCATCCCTTGCACAACACAATCATCAGCTTACATGCGCGTAAGGAGGGACTCGTCCCATTGATTAGTCCATGGATTAATTCTGAAAGCGATGCTAGATGTTGTTCAAAACATTGAACCAGATACAGGACTGACGTATAACTGACCATTTGTGGTTATCCACGTAAGTGACCACTATCACGGAGCCTCTGTCCATGAAAAGAACACGGCTTATGGTGACCTCAGGTGTAGGAGCTACTGATAGCGGAGTCTTTTCCAACTTCCCTATTCATAATGTTAATTGGGAGCAGCATGGAAAGATCCAGAGGAAACCCACCATTCTTTGCCACATTGTACAGATGGACACCGGCGGGGCTCCCGATCGCGAGGCGGCTGAAGGTCGGATCGTATGCGAGGTCATCGACCCTGGTTGCTGGAGGCAAATCGCTAAAGTCCACAACCTTGAATGTCGACTGGCGACGCGTTAGGATAAAGATGGATACATGCTGAGAGAACCTCACATTCACCCTGTCCCAACTGTACACGAACGTTCTTCCTCCACTAGTTCCAAAGGCAAACATAACACTTGAATTTCCAGAGCGCTCGATCCAAGTGGCGCTGGAGACAGGGCCGGATCCCTGGGTCGAGATAGATTGAATTGGTCGACGGCGGCTAGCACTGTTGTCCAACTTGTTTAGATCCCACACCCTCAGGAAGCCGTCGTCGCCTACAGGGAGATCCATCGACGTTAGCCTTGGCTCTTCCCCGCACGAAAAGCCTGTACTAACCTCCACTAAGAAGGTACCTGTTCCTTGAAGATATTTTAACGGTATTGATTGGGCGTTCATGAGCTTTCTCAAAGGCACCAATGCACGTGAAGGGCTAAAAGGGGAGCGTTGAGCCTAGAAGTCCACAAAGCGGCTGAACCGCCTACCGGGAGTGACGATGGCATTGCAGGTCGTAAGGGCGGGTTGAACGAACAATGGGCTGCAACAGAGGTGGTTTAAGAGAGGAGGGGGAAAACTGGGATTTCTTGGGATTGCAATGACTTACGACAATGAGGGCTAAATTGGGCAATCAGAATCGATGACAATGAGGCGCGTACCTTGCTCCTTTATTCTGGACAGAGGTATTCGCGCCATGGGAACCTGGTGTTCAACCGCCAAAGGTAACTAAGTCAGTTCGAGAGGGAGAAAAGTATGCATGTTCTGCTTTTGGGAAGCTGAACTGTCGCAATTCCTGGGAGTGAAGTCGGGAAAAAATCGCTCAGGAAGAGTTCATGTAGACACCTCACCCGCCGTCTCACCCTTTCCCAAACTTTGATCGGCCTGATATTCGAACGCAGACGCGTCATAAGCATCACCACGAGGCTGTCAACGAAGTTTCAAAGGCGCTCTTTGTGTCTCTTCCTGGAGATATCAGTGAACGGCTGATTATAAGCATGGAATACAACGATATTTTCTCAAAGAAAGTCCCCGGTCCAGGAGGTGTTTTTTTTGTGGTTCACATGAGTTCAGGCTGGAGCATGACCACCCCTCGATACCCTTCACAAGACGTTCCGGCTGTAGGTTTTCGAGTTCAGTCTCATACGTTTACCTTATTGACACAAAGTGGAAGTCACACGGGGAGGAGGTGCAGCAGACTGAAGGTGTAACATGGCCTGTAAACGAAGAGCAGTGGAATGCATTTTTCTTGGAATGCATACCATTGCTATCCACAGCCGTCGATCGTGAGGTAAGCCTGTTAGCCGCATGAAGTTCCTCTTCGCTAATTCCATCTTCCCCCTAGATTTATAGTCGCCAAGCGGACTGCGTGGCTAAGACGAGCCAGGAAGGTGTTGCAGACGGGCTGGCTGAAGCAGCGGATGTTACAATGCTCGGCGAAGAAACACCTCGGTTGGCCTCCTCCTCTCCCTCAACGCCTTTCCTGCTATCGACCATTATACCGGAGTTATCGCCTCCACCATCGGATTCTGTCCCTGCTGTTATCAGCCAGGTTGACGTCACAATGATCGATCCATCCACGAACCTAAGTCTCCCATCACTCCCTCTAGATGTCCTGGACTTGATTGCAGAAGCTTTGGATGGCCCAAGCTTCGCATCCTTACTGGAAGTAGAACGAGGAATCCGAATGTGCTTGGCTGAGAAGTGGTTTAGACGGATGGGCCTGCTGAGGGTTGATTCCGCTGGCGTGCCGCATTTGGTGCTAAGGAACGTCCCTCATATAGGATGGTCTATCCTGCCCTTCATCTCTCGCCTGGCTCGGGGGCCCAAAAGCTCGTGGGAGTTGCGGGTGGATGTCTACTATCTCATCAAAAAGCCCACCACGATCTGGCGTTTCGTCCAGCATCAGCCTCGACTGGACCTAATCCAAGTCAACTATACTCCTCAGGAAATGTGGACTTTAAATGATCCTCGTCTCCCCCGCATCCTTCGTATCCTTCACGACTACATGTCCTCCCAGGCTCTCGGATTCCACTTCAGGCTCGGGACTGACTTCCCCATGTGGCTTCCCTACGAATCAACACCACCCTCTCCTTCCATTATCATCGCTCTCGATACAGCCATCAACGCTGCTGCCCCTATATTGCAGTCAAGCTGTATTGCGTTCAACGCGACACTGGACGTGTTCCGATCCGCCGGGCTTGTCCCCTTCTGCCAGAATATCCTCCAGTCCCCGAACATCATATGTCTCGCGGTTGACGACATCCCAAGCCAGGAGGGACTGGATTTCATCAGCCAGTTCCTCAGTACCATGCCCTCACGGGCGACGTCCATCACATCCCTGAGCCTGACTGTTGAAGCACCGATGCACGTCGTGTGTCCCCCTTCTCTATTTGCCCCCTTTCCTTGCCTCAACACGTTTGCGTTTCTTAACCACTTCCCTGGCGCCCTCACAGGGCCCAAGCAGGTCCTTCCGCTCCCTCGGCTAGACTCGTTAACTATATCGCCAATATTCCATTCGGTCGTTACCTCGAACAGCTCACACCTTACCTCTATTCACCTCCTGCTCTCGCAAGGGGACGAGCATGATGGCAGTTTCTGTTCCCAGTTATTAGAGGATTATGGCTTCCTGGTCGCGCTCGGCCAGGTAGGCCTCAGGGATGTCTCTTTGAGGATCAGCGTTCCCTCCGCATTGCGTGCGCATCTCCAGATGGGGCCTTGCTCCTGCCCTCCCAACATTGAAACACTTCCAAGTATCCCAGGCATAAACCAACTCGCCTTTGGTATCCGAGGTTGTAACAACGCTGTTGATGTGAGTGGTTTGATATTGAAGCCACCGTGGTCTCCTACTGACTACATGCATCCTCAGGGCCTTCTCCTACGCCTGGGGCTGCACTTTCCAGATCTTCGACAATTAATTATCAACTCACTGCACGACGAGGATGAAACACAGAATAACCTTTCTCAAGGTCCGGAAGCTTTCCATGCAGACCTCCGAGGTTATCTGTCTTCGACGCTCACCTCCTTCGTACACTGTGGTACTGGATATAAGCGCAATGGCTTTGGACATTGGATCCCTGTCTTTTAGTGTCTCGGTAGATAATTTCCCTGCTTACGGACACGTAATTTGCGCCTTGTGGCGACTTCACGAGTTGATCGATCGCTCAGAAAGAACGTAGAATTGGATCGAGGTTAGGCTCCCTTCTGTAGATATAATGTAGGCATAATACCAAGTGGTTGTGTGATCTTTACGAGTGTTGTACGGCCAGATTCCGAAGCTATCTGTCTCAGCTCAACAAAGACATATGAACGGGCGTGATAGGAGAAGAAGACTGCTCTATACTCATAGTATTATTGATTTGTCAGATGGTCCGGGTCGGGTCGAAGTCTTTCCCAAGACAAGTACTCCCGATGGCTGGTGTCTGTCAACGTTGTTCGTCAAAAAGTACTCGGTCGTGTGGGGCCCGAATACTGGATTACAGTAGGTCCCCGGCTTTGTCGTAGTTCAGGTCAGGCCCGGGTATCCACAACGATCACTTATCGTTGGGTGCAAATCCAAAGTTTTGACATCAGTAAAAACTTCCTTGGCCGTTATGCAGTTGGCGAGTCGGCAGGTGGTTACCTGCTCAATCGGCCTTGCCCCTATCGGGTGACATCATTCCGCCTGATAGAGTGGTGAATGATCTGCGCTGCAAGCAGCACATCTTTCCGCCACTTCACGCGTCTGGACACCTTATTTCAGATACACTAATCGTATTTCAGACGTACTATGGACCTGTGACTCCCCTCTGGTTCCCATCTAGATCTATTCACTTTCACGAGCACATGCTACTCAAGTGAATTGAAACTCCGCCATCACTCACCTCATCTCGGACGGACGCCATCAACGCGTCGTCACTTTCTTCCTTTCCTCCATGTTCCCTCCTCTAATGACCCCGTCGTTGTTGTCGATGTTGTCGATGGTGTCTTCTTCGTTTAAATTACCGTAAAACTGAGCGACAATGGTGATCCCGCCTTCATTCATTATTTCACGACAGCGACCCCGCCTTCTCTGTTCCTCACTCTGCTCGTCAAGCTCGCCTTTTCGCTCTCCTTAGACAGCTCTCGACAATGCCATGACCAAAAGCCGCCAAATTCGGCCACTCAATTTAGTTTGCTCAACGTTGGACTCAACGATGAGCGACGATCGCTGCCTTCGCCGTCGCCCAATGCGATCCCTTCCGTTTAAAGCGCTACGACGATACCATATTACCATCAGCTGTGATGCTTCGCTCGCTCACGTCTTGGATATCCAGGTGATCTGCTGGTGGCTCGTATGGACATACATCTACACTAGCTAATATAGGATGCCCCTACTTTCTATACTCCCTGTCCTCTGACCATGTCTCCGCACATTGATCATCATGCAGAATATACCATGATTCATCGGTACACAATGACGGCTATGGAGGGAGGGGGGTTGGGTAGTCGGTGTAGGAAGGAGCCGCAAGAAGCAAGGTTGAAGGAAATAACCAGTGTGACTTTTCGCAAGAGCCTCAGAAACTCACAGTAAATTACCGTCGCTTCCAGTGTCAGCACTCTGGGGCTACCGTCCGGCTTGAACGTTTCGAGTCTACACCATAAATATTGTTACTATCGCTGAGCCCTCTTAGCCTCCCATCTGACGGCTTGTAGGGGCATGTAGTCTTTATAGTGCTCAACCCTTTCAAAGGATTAGAAACCAAAATGTCAAACCTATGGAGCAGATGAACACAATCGAAGTTTCTTTTTGCTTTAAAATATGTATAACAGGTAAAGCTTAGGTAGATACTTCAAACACATTTAATGCATGAAACTAGATCACATAGGAGGTGGCGCCTACAAGACCCCGCCGGAAAGCAAGCGCAAGGATGTAAAGGCTGCGATTACCATGCACGAATATGCCAAGAGTAAGATGAAGAGATGGGTCTTGCTGGGCCCGATATCCATAAGCCTCTAGGCGAGGACAGATGTGAGGAGGTATATCAAAGTCGTCAAGAAATCCGAGAATAGGGCTTGTCGCGATCAAGGGCGCTGAAGCACGCATATCCAGAATGGCCATGCCTCTCTTTGATCCATCAGGCCTTAATCCTTCGAAAACGTCGTTCAATGCAGCCATATAGTGAACCAGGGGGAACTTTCCAGTGCGCGAGATCCATGCTTGACGCTTTGGTTCTTCTGAAGAATAACATTGACTCGTACGGTCATGCGACAGAACAGAGCACAAACTCACGTTGTCTGCGGCCGCACTCATACCGATGGAAGCCCCAGTCACCTCTTTGACAGAGACGGGAGCAGTAACGAACGGATTTACATCGACTGCATGCCCTTGATTTGGCCGAAAATTCTTTGAGGTCGTCATGTGGGGAACCATGAGCTGTCTTGCACTTGTGTCCGGGGCGCATGTCAGTTCTCTGGCCGAGAATCAGGTCAGGGACTCACATCGAGGTTGTCACAGTATCGACTTCGCATCGCTTCAGCGGTCTCCTTGTCCGAGCTAACCTTGCTGCGGCATATTATGTCTTCAAGGCAGATCAGAGCATGTCCAGTTGCCGACCCAAGGGGTAGGGAGGCGATGATGGTCTCGATGGGCGATGAAAGCTCGCCCGATGCTAGAAGGAGAACAGGTCTATAGAGGATGTAAGGAGTCAAGATTGCAAGTATACTGAGTCGCTGGTAAGCACACTTGAGTATTGAATCTGGAGGAGTACTCACGTTAAAGCCGTTCCATGAGCCTCGCAGCCTTCCGGCATTTGTGTGAGTACTGTGATAAGTAGAGATAAGGCTCCTCCTTCAATCGTAAATGCGATAGGGAGTATTGGGTCATCGTGAAATGCTTCAGAAGTTGTCCACCTAACAAGAAACCGAAGAAAATCAACAACCGTGGCAAGCAGGAGTTCTGAGGGCGAAGACTCTTGCCCCAAGATCTCTGCAACGGTGCGAACGATCTCCCTCGCCATGTCTAGCATCTTGCGAACAGTCGATTTCTTGGAACTGTCTGCCAGGAGCCCGTGGGCAATGGCGAAGCATTGGGTGGCGGTGCTTATAGCTTTGACTGGAGGGAGCGCATGCGCTCCTGCCCAGTCCACCGTGTCTCTCAGTTGGAACGAAAGAGCGGTTGTGAGCGCTGCGATCCTTTGGGGATACTTCCGAAGCTTTTTGTGGATCTGTATCAGAGCATGGTTGTTGTTGAAGAAGATGAAGGAAAGGAAAATGGATGAGGTGTGCATCCTGAGGTTGGCCGTGGATCCGGACTGTGCTTCACGAACGGTCAAAAGGCTGAGAACCAAGCGGATGGTGGCCTCAGAACCCATGATGTCTTCGCGTTCAAGAGTCGCATCGTTGAGAAGGAGAACCTGGATAAAGAACGTGACGCAAATGTCGCGAGATCGGTTCAGTGCGACAAGGAGTCTTGTCCAGCTGACCAAACCCTCCCAATGGTCTCTAACGAGCGTGGCAGCTTCAAATCGCAGAGGAGAAGTTCTTAGCGGTGTTAACGCCTTTGACAACACCTCTATGACAAGCAAACCTCGCCTGAGGGTGGTGTCGAAGTGAGGGCTTCGGTTGCGAGGTAAAGCTGACAATGAAAGGAAAGGCAACACCGCGAAGAGCAATACAATACAGCCATGCTTTGATTCCACCTCTACAGCCCTATCCAACGCTGCTGAGAGATTTCCGATGCTCAGTTCGCAAACCAGCGCCTAGGTAAGAGAGCGAGATTGTCAGAGGATTGCCTGGTCATTTGCAAGGGATCGAACCTTGAAAAGGGGGGAGTCCATGGGATAAAGTGTTTCAAAGAGGTACGAGAGGGATTTGGAACGTATGATAGGGGAGGTACTTGTGCAAGCGAAGGTGAAATGTCCTTTGTCTTGGGCCTCCTGGAAAAGTCACCGAAAGCCGATTCGGCTTCTGTAATTGACACGTGGTAGCAATGGATAGTAATCTGTGAACGTTTGAAGAAAAGGGGGTAATAATGAGGCGAATGTGGTCAAAAAAGTGGGCTAGTAATGGCCACAGGACCAGACGACGAAGGCGAGCAAGGAATCTGTCTCTTGGAGTCGTGCAGGCTTGGGGCCGTGCAGCATCTGAAAAGGCGGCTCGCTAAGGAAGCCAGGCAAACAGGGGTTCGGGCGTGGAATTGGCAAACGCAAATCATTTCTATTGTCGGAGTGGGGGAAAGGAGTTCACACCCAATTTCAGGCACCAGTGCTTACGATGGGTGACGAGGGAAGGTGGTGCCGGCTGGCGTTTCAAGAATAGGCGTGCAAGGGAACCATGGGGCGCGGTCAGTGTCAAACCTCGAGAAGAATAAGAAGCGGCTTACGTCTGCTTTGAGGCCATAGATTCTGGCTATAGATAAGTTGCCAATGACTTCCTAAACCCTGGGGAGAGCGAGGTGTATGGGGGAAGAATGCTTCCTACGACGAACGAGGTCATTGCCCGAAGTGAACATGATGGTTGGGTGGATATTCGACGAGGTGGGTGGTGACACCAGCGTGGTGGCTCAGTTCGAGTGATACGGCTAGCGAGTTGAAGGGTGCTTGAGGGTACATAGACTGCCTAGAGTGATGGTTAGAAGAGGAAAAGGATGAAGGGACGAGGAGACTGACCGATGATCTAACGATCCGTACACATGACAACCTCTTGTGCGATCCATGCCTGGATTGCCTCAGAGACGAGATCAACCCCTCCTCCTTGTTCCTTCCCTATCCATCGTGAGTCAAGTTCAATAAAACGGGAGGAGACATACCTGTCACTATCGTCACCACCAGGTTCCCCGTTGACCCCTTGGGTAGAGATCGACAGTTCCAAATTCGTTGGCATATGTTGTAGATCAGCGCAGTGAGTGAAGTGGATACTTCGAAATATTCACTGCGATGTGCTTGTAGCCTGTGGACGATTGGCTCAAATCCTGGGAGAGAGCGATGCCAAGTCTCACCGGCATCGAAAACACTGGCTTGCGAGGCTATGTGGCGAGCGAGGAGGTGGTAAGGGTCTTCATCAGGCCAAAGGGGACACAAAATGAGTCTAGGTAGCTTCGTGAGCTCATATCCCGGGATACGATGCTGCCTGCACGCACCTGCACGCACCTGCAAGCACCGACTTGTATCGACGTGAGTCAACCTGCATCGGCCTGCCCAAGCCTGCTACTGAGCCATTCCAGTAGGTTTACCTGCTTTTCTGGTATGTCTTGGTATTCTGCATGGCCGGAAACCGAGGGAGACGCGAATCCAGAGGAGGCGGTCGTGATCAAGCCAGGTTTCAATCTCCGACACGCGATTCGGCGCCTCTGACCTCCAGCCTTCCATACTTGGATGGCGGTTCAAGCTTGACCGGTACTGCAGAGATGTGAGAGACGATTCGTAGACATGGTCATCTACCTATGAAAAAGCTGGATGGAGATGACACATGAACCTCAGATGGCATACCGACGGTCGGTGCTAAGTCACACTGGTGAATGTGAAAGTGAAGGTGGAATTTATGTTAGGACACCAAGCACGAGTGGTATTTGTGCACAAGGAATTATTACATATACTAGGTTAATTGATGATTATGCGCACGGTCATGAAAAAAGAAGCTCGGGAAAGGTAGGTGCGTTCACGACTACACAGTCGCGGTTGACGTTGAAGCGCCAGGCGTCTGAAGAAAGGGTTAGAGTATAATCGACTGACGATAAGGGAGACTCACGAGACGCGGCACTTCGACCTCGTCCTTCACAGCAAGGTTCTGCAGTGCGATAGGGCGCAAGCTCGAAAGAAACATAGGATTATACCAGTTCGAAGGCAGCTCTCCGACGTACGCCATGTTATGAGCATCCAAAACTTCATTGTGAGTTCTGACATGCTGAGCTGGTGGGCTGGTCCGGTGACGTGCAGAGACACCTGGCTTTCGTTTCAAGGGCTGAGCGTCTATCCCCTGCATTAGGGCGGTGATCGAGGGGCTCAGCCAAGGCTTTGGGACCCGCCAAAAGACTTTGGGATTGTATCGTCCTGTGGTCTCAGGCCCACTTTCGTCGGAGCTCATGGCATCAGGCCCCAGATCGCTCAGGACTTTAAGCACCTTGACCCACACCTCGGGGTCCTTGAGAATGTAACTTTGAACAGTATCCATCCGCTGAGCATGAAGCTGCAGACAATGAGTTGCGTATCTGATTGAGGGAGAGGTGACGGGACTCACGTTACGACGCCTGTTGCTCCTCCGGTTGAACCTTTTCCTCAATGCACCCTCCTCCTCCAATCGCTGCTGCTTCGCTTCAGGGGTTTCTGGTGAGAAAGGAGGAGGAGGGAGCGTCTTCCGGTAGGCTGCGAAGGTGTGCTTGAGCTTGATGTGGAGCCTTTCGATGGCAAAGTCCTTCGTTAGGTACTCATCTGGGTAAAGATCCTCCCCAGATGCCTCGTGAGCATGCTGGAGCTGGCGGAGGGTGGGAAGAAGTTCTTGAACAATCAACTCCACCAGCTCTTGGTTCCAGGGGGATGTGATGGGCTCCTGAAAAGCAAATTGAGGGACAGGGAGAGATGGACCTCCCACTCCCCGGATGTTGAAGGCGTCGAGCACCTGAGCCTCAGGAGGGGCTGGTGGCTTAGTTAAATCGAGCTTCACCTTTGGTCCTTTCAAGAACGACCGGAAATGTTTCTTTCACAATACTGAGCCGAAGGCGAACACACCGAGGCTATTTGCCACTCACGTTGTAACGATTCAGTAGAGGATTCGACTCCCTTTCCCTCCGCTTGCGTGGCGATTCTTGAACCTCGGCTTCGTCGTCAGCGTCGTCGTCGTCGTTGTTTCGGCGTCCTCGCCAGGGAGTTTGAGGAGGATTCATGTTTCTGTTCAGTGTACCTTCTTCGACCGTCTTCTGGAGCGTTCCAAGTTGTTTTTCAAGTGGGCTGAGCCTGGAATCCACGATCCGCCCAACAGCGTCCACAAGTGCATGAACGAAGCCACCTGCTATGAGAAGCTCTAAGTGGAAGTCGAAAACCTCGTGTACAACAGTCACGTACCTGCAGCAGGGAAGAAACTAGGCGCACTAGTGCTGGAGGTAGTGTCTGCCTGCCTCGGTGTACCTACAGGCGTGAGGGAAGAAGGTGTGGGATAGGGTGCACGAGTACCCCCTGCAACGTTACCAGGACGTTCCATATTAACATTGCCCTGGGTTGAGTAGATAAGTGAACAAGGTTGCCACTTCGATGCCTATAATCTGACCCACCTCTCGATCGATCGCTTGTTGGAGACCGCCATGGCCACTGGCCCAACGACTATCACCGACGCCGGAAACCTAGCAGCTCAATCAGAACACTTGAATGGATGAAGAATGTGGCTGACATACTCTCTGGTCAGCCATATTGAGCGATGGAGGGGTTAAACTGTTATTCGTAGGCTCGGCCATCGTTGTTCCAGGACGGCAGATAAGCAGGAGTTGTCGGAAGCCAGGAAAATGACCAAACCCTCGAGGAAGGGCTCGCAATTTAAAGGGTGCCCTCGCTTTGTGCCACCATTCTAGATCTTGCCCTGCATGGGGGCATTTTCAAAGGCACAAAGGAAATGATGTCGAGACAATGAAAATGATCGCCGGTGGGATAAGACACACGAGCTTGGCGGAGGGATCGTTTGGTACCACTCGATTCGGACAAACCCACTTCTAACAGCGACATCACCGTTTCGCTGGTACACTTTTGATGGCGCATCACCCACGGCCGTGCAGGCAAAACGGTGATGTCGCTGTTGGAAGTGGGTTTGTCCAAATCGAGTGGTACCAATTGAACCCATCCTCCGAGCTTGGCATGGGTGTGAATGACTGGAGAAATCAATGCGGGAAGCCCGATTTGTTTCGAATCCGCTAGCGCTGAGGACTTCGTCGTTGCGGCTCGTTGCCAGAGGGGTGTTTTTCCTGGAGTAGCTGTTCGAAGCTTCAAGAACTGTTTAGGTTACATTCAAGGTTACATTCAAGAGAGCGCTGGTATTCAATGTTCAACTCCGAAAGTCCAGAGGAGGGTGTACGAGACTACTCTAGGTCGTGAGAGTGATGATAGATGGCAATGAACATACCATCAGCGCCGCCTTCAAAGGTGGTTCCCGTCGCAACCTTTGCAGACTTCACTGCTACCGGCTACCCCGAGGTAGTAGGATTCATCGATTCTCAAGCCGCCACCACCGAAAGCCATTGTTTCATAAATACAAGGCACAAATAACAAGCAAATAACGATCCCTTGATCGCGGTCGACGCTGGTTTTTGACTTTCTTCCTTCCGATCTGGTGAGTCAAGCGCCAATGGATATGAGGGTGCGTGTGTATAGACCTCCCAGACTTTATAGATAATAATTCTGTGCTCCAGCTTCGCCATCCATGGCGCACTCTCAGTCATTTCGAGGCAACGGAACCAATTTCCCTTCAGCTGAACCAGCAGGGGGATCTCCTCGTAGGCAGTGGGCTAGCTTCTATGGAATGGTCTGACGGTCCAAGCGCTCACTTTTGCTCTTCTCACAGTGAAGAGCGGGACATTGCTACTGTGGAACGCGCCCCGGGATAAATTGACCCTTGAGCTTAAGCTCCCTGCTGCGGTATCAGCTCTCTGTTGGATGGTTGGCAGAGGCACCAGCAGAAGCGGCGAACGCGACCCCACGTTCGCCGCTGGGTGCGCGGATGGCATGGTGTACATTTACAGTCAGGTATGTTTCACAACGATTTGTGGTTTATTTATACATCTCAAGCTACTTTAGATTAGTCGCACGTGGGATCGCGTTCTCAAGCTTGACGTTACGCAGGCAGCCCCCGTGGAAGGCATTTCTTGGGACAATTACCACCAGCGTCTGGGAATCGCTGCAGGAAAAGCGTTCATCTACCACATTTCGGAGGAATGTAAGCATCACCTTGGTCAAGTTGCTCGCTAAAATTGACGAAAGTTCCCTTCATGTTCATAGGGACCCCACACTTGTTGGGTTCGACGCGTCCATGTGACAGCACACCACGCTACATTGCGTTTCTCAATTGCGGAGATGAGTTTGTTCTCTGCTATCTCGAAAGCCATGAGGTGTCCGTTTGTTCTCTTGTATCCCTAGACGTCAACCGATTTTGACTTGCTGCAGGTGTTGTTACCAACTTGACCCTTTAACCCTCCGATGGGCGACTTCCCTGTCCACGCGTATGTAGGTGATACCTCACGCTTCGGCCTGGAACACCATTGACTCATGAATTTTTTGCCAGTGGACATGCAGCTCTGGTCGAATATGGCGGTTATCTTGCCATCCACAATATCTCGACCGGAATAGACATATATGAATTCCCGATCTTATCCAATGCCATCCCCGTTCGAAGCCTCCCTATTGCTTCGGCGATGGACCGCATATCTCTGATTTCAGTTTCTGGTCATTTATCAGAGATAGCGATTTGTGGGGGTCCCGAAGGACTGTTGAATGTATTCAATCTAGCCACAGGCTTGAGGACTGCGAGGCTGAACGTGGGCACAACACTGGACTTTCTGCCTGTTACCTCGGTGCGTGCATTCTATTCCATTCCCATTTGTGTTCTCAACCCTACAAGGCATCAAATCTTGGCGATCGTGCAGTGTTTTCGGGGGCATGTCTTTCTGGGCAACAGGTCATTATCAAAGTTTGGGAGTATCAACTTTCCGCCAGGGCCATCGAACAACCAGTGAGCAGGCCCTTTGTCTTCTTTGGAAACTTTAATGATGGCGC
Source organism: Coprinopsis sp. MPI-PUGE-AT-0042 (assembly GCA_020736565.1). Taxonomy (NCBI): domain Eukaryota; kingdom Fungi; phylum Basidiomycota; class Agaricomycetes; order Agaricales; family Psathyrellaceae; genus Coprinopsis; species Coprinopsis sp. MPI-PUGE-AT-0042. Next base: position 100,476 of record JAHBOF010000155.1, on the reverse strand, counting down.
CCACATAGGAGTATGCAGTTGCTTCCCTCCCTTCTCAGCATCGGTGCTCATTCTTCGCCATCTTATCGGCTTTCGGTCTTCTCTCCAGCTCTGTACTGTTGTTATCGTTCTTTCTTATGGGCGTTCCTTCCCCTTGGTCGCAGACACCACCTCTCGTATAGTTCCTGTAAATTCGCCTTCAATCTACACATGCACATACTTACGCAAGGTCGTGTCTCTGTGACCTTGACCGTAATGGCAACTGCATTGATCGAGCTCGGAAGGAAGCTGGTGTTTTACGGGTGCATAACGCGACCCTCACGATCAAGATAGTCACATGTATTTAAACGGTAAGAGTATTTAGATCAACGAGGCGTCGGAAGAGGCTAAGGAAAGCAAGATAACAAGACAGGTAATCCCAGCAAAGCATCAGAGCAAGCATCAGAGAAAACAGATAGAGGCCCACAGGAGATTCGTCGTGAGACTAACGCCAAGATCAGTACAGTAGAAAAGTTGATAGGTCGATTTGTAACTCACGTAGCAAAGCTTACACTCGTGAAGCATCCTCTCAAAGAGAGCTTCTCGAAACGCTGAGTTTTCCCCATGAAAGCGGATGCGGTTGTCACTGGGTATCAGAGCAAAGCTATCCTTGTCGAGGAGAGCGGTACCCATAAGAAATCTCGCACGCTTAAAGTGCACCTAGGAGACCTATAAGTACAGGCTCTGTATAAGGTATATTCTCGTGCCTACCTTCGTTCCAATGGGAAAACAGGAAACATCCAAGTTTGTATTTTCACCTTCGACATAGGCCTTGAATTGTATAAATCCGTCTGTAAGGACCAACTCAAGTGTTTGACAGGGATAGGGAGGGAGGGTGCTGTACGCCTCTGAAATCATGGCGGGGGTGACGCGGACCCTCTCCTTTCGCCACTGGTGAAGGACCTTGTGCATCGCCTTCTCTCTGTGCATTCGTATGTTGTCTAAATCGAAGGCGGAAGTACCAAGCTCCATGGCACCGACAACCTCAAGAATGAAGTTTGCGGTTGTTTCAAAAATCCCGGTATGGAGAGAGGAAGCGATGTTGGCTGGAAGGCCAGACCCCTTTTCAGCAGTGTCGCGGAGGGGCGTTCTAAGGAACAGCTTCTCGAGCTCCTGAATCAATTCTCCAGTATGTGCTGAAGGACACAGTCCTGTGTTCTCGCATGCATTCTTCAGCCAGTCCTACTCGCTGCTCAGATCACGGAGGGGAGGCGAAGTAGGACAGAAGGGCTTACCGTCCTGACAGCTGGATAGTTAAAGAATTCAGCAAACCACCCAGCAACCCCAGCATGTACTCCGTGCTCCTCGTAGGACTTCGCTCGGGCGTCAATCGCGCTGGCGGCGCAGTTTGTATGGGCAGAGTGAACCGCGCTCTTCCACTCGTGGCCGAAGCCAGTGTCGAGAGCGGGGGAGGGGGGAAGGAGCTGTAAGGTCCCGTTATTGACAGGGCTGTCCTGCGAAATCTCTGTGTAGATGTTCGACTCAGACTCCCATGGGTCTAGGTCTGGATGAGGACTGCTGAGCTGCATGACGTATGGCGCAATGAGAGGAATTAGAGCGACCGCGCCAATTGGACTCTGGAAGAAGGGCAGAGGCCTCACAGCGGCCTGTTCAGCTTGCAGAGAAGGGTGAAGGGGCCTACCCCAAAATTCCTGTCAAAACTTGTTTAAGTAAGAGAGCCTGCTGCAGGGCCCTGATTTCGCCAAAAGGGGCTTGGACTGGACATCGAACTGTCGTAGAGTCCCCCACCATATGGCACTGTGAGAACATTGGTCCTGAGCGTATTAACCCAGTTCGGGTGAGTACTGGTAGGGACACAAAAGTATCAGACTAATTATGCGCCGAAAATTGGGATCGGATGGATTTCTAAGGCAAATAAACGCTTCCAGAAGCCTCGAGATTCACTTTCTGCTCGCGGGCGCTTGCTAAAGCGGTCTGCCAGCATCAGCTCACTCTGGAGCTATGCATATGTGTGAGGGAGTAAATAAATTACAAAATTTCCCTCCATCATCAGCAGCTAATTATGGCGAGCAGAGTTCTTGAGACATCCTCGAATGAAGTCCTCTGATACCCAGTTCCTTTCATACCTCTCGAGAATAGGAAATTTGGTATTCATCTGTCCCGCGTTCAGGATGGGCAAACGTTGCGATCATTCATAGCGCTTGGCACTCACCGCAATCACGACAGCTTGAACTTTGTCTCGATTTTGGCTCGTAAAAGGCTTTGACGGTTGGAGAGTTTGCAAGACTTCCTTCTTGGTATACGCCTGTGCCGTATCAGTCATCAAGATAATAACGTTCGAGGCCAAAGTCGTACACGAACGGTCTCGTAGAGACCTGGAGTCCAATCAGCGAGCTGGTTTTGCAACGAATATCCCCCACGGCCTGGACGACCAACTTCTCTGTCAGGCTTCGAGATGACGAGGGTGGGAACCGTGGAATGCATTGGGTGTGTCACAATAGGCTCCCACCGCCTCTCAAGAGCGGTTGAAAAGATACGGCGTGCTTTCTCCTGAGAATGGATCTCCAATATGGCGATGGGATGGCTGACCCGGCTTGCCATGTCTGGAATTTGAAGAAATGTTTCGTTCTCAATGCCCTCTTGAGATTTTGGATTATGCGTTGTTTGCCGCCGCCTTGCCTTGATCAAGTGATCGCCACAGTCGGTGCAACCCGGTGTACATGTGCGTCATGGAGCACCTGGTGAGAATTGGTGGCTGAGATGAGAATCTGAGATGGGGTGAGGTGGTTCGAAAATTCATCCCATACTTAGACTGCATCGCCATATGCCAACCAGTTAATTAGCTCGGAATATGTGAGAGGCTGGGATATCTCCAGTAACCGTAATTTGCATTCTTGGCATGACTCATTTATACCTTCATGGTCGTACACCCTCAGATATCCGCGAAAGGCAGTTTACGTTACGGTACATTCAGGCTTCTCCACAAATAGCAAGCGAGCAGAATCCGATGATACCCGCAGGTCGATCACTATCCAGCCCCTTGCACCAACGAGTTGTCGCACAATCCTTGGGATACAGTCGAAACTACGATGCAAGTGCAGCCGTACCTCGGAAATAAATGTAGCAGGAAACTGGTAGACGGATAGACAGTAGACAGACAGACCTCGGTAGCAAACAGAATAGTCGGTGGATGCAGAAACAGATGCAGAAGGTCGCGCTGTAGACCACAAACGCACACTTAGGGGCTAGTTGATCTCGGTATTCCCCCAGCATGTCGGATCGAAAGATTTGCTCAATCTAAGATATCCTGACCTTCCAGCACATCCTCGGGGATCGATTAATGGTCAATGGTTCTAGCTTTAATTTCTATGTTCAATCTACATAACAGGATACATAACTCCCTCAGTATCTTACTCCCTTCCCACTCCAACCTTCGGGTTGGAGTCCAAAAGACGTCTTCGTGACTTACCAGCCTACATGGGAAGGGCCAATGAAACTCCTCTAGCCCCCATCAACTTCGAGACTCGCATCTCATCGAGTTCTTTGCGAAGACACGGGCAACAACATACCGAGACAACCATATCAAAGATCGTCGTGGTAGAGACAATACAGATAGTCGCGAAAGCACCTACCTTTCCCGAGCTTCTTTTTTCACGACCGTGCGCATAATCATCAATTAACCTAGTATATGTAATAATTCCTTGTGCACAAATACCACTCGTGCTTGGTGTCCTAACATAAATTCCACCTTCACTTTCACATTCACCAGTGTGACTTAGCACCGACCGTCGGTATGCCATCTGAGGTTCATGTGTCATCTCCATCCAGCTTTTTCATAGGTAGATGACCATGTCTACGAATCGTCTCTCACATCTCTGCAGTACCGGTCAAGCTTGAACCGCCATCCAAGTATGGAAGGCTGGAGGTCAGAGGCGCCGAATCGCGTGTCGGAGATTGAAACCTGGCTTGATCACGACCGCCTCCTCTGGATTCGCGTCTCCCTCGGTTTCCGGCCATGCAGAATACCAAGACGTACCAGAAAAGCAGGTAAACCTACTGGAATGGCTCAGTAGCAGGCTTGGGCAGGCCGATGCAGGTTGACGCACGTCGATACAAGTCGGTGCAGGCAGGTGCTTGCAGGTGCTTGCAGGTGCGTGCAGGTGCGTGCAGGCAGCATCGTATCCTGGGATATGAGCTCACGAAGCTACCTAGACTCATTTTGTGTCCTCTTTGGCCTGATGAAGACCCTTACCACCTCCTCGCTCGCCACATAGCCTCGCAAGCCGGTGTTTTCGATGCCGGTGAGACTTGGCTTCGCTCTCTCCCAGGATTTGAGGCGGTGTCTCTGTTCATTCTCGACGGTGATATCCTGCCAGAGATCATCGGTGTTGGGAACCTCGCGAGGCTTCTTCAGGTGAGCAGCCACGTTTTTGTATCAATTTACAGCTACTCGCCTTCAACAAATGTCTAGGCCTGTCGAGCACTTCACGTCGCCATCGACGATCGGTTGTCTTCTCAAGCGCTGCCAGGTTCTTGACCGTTCCAGCAGATCAAGAACACTTTCATTCTCGTCTTCTCCCCACCTATCGCTTTGATGGTGACCATCATCTCAGGACCGTACCTTGATCTCGCAGAATGTCATCAGCATCCGTTGGTGGCGTACGCGTACATTGAGTTACCAGGCGAATGCACGTCTACAGGGAGAGGGCGAGAGCTCCGTTTGGGTCACGTTCACTCCCTTGTAGTCGATGAGAACGCAGGTACCATCTTCCTATCTGTGACCGGGAACGAGGAAGAAGGGCTGGTTTTGTCTCCAATGTCAGCCAGGTATGAATCACACATGAGATTATTGTGCATGCAGATCGTTCGATAATCGGTCAGCCACCTCGCTTCTTCATCCTTTTTCTCTTCTCAATGTCGTTCAAGGTTTTCAATCACATTCGAACTCAACCAGGGCTCTGGTGTCACAACCCTCCTTGTCGAATATCCGCCCAACCATCGCGTTCGTTTCAGGAAATGACCTCGTTCGTCTCAGGGAGCATTCTTTCCCCAACCCACCTCGCTTACCACAGAGTTCAGCCCTTCAACACGAGCGACTACCTGATGTTTGCTCTCGATCGGGTCTCCCCAGGACGATCCGATCCGATATGTATGTATGTATGTCCACGACCATTTTGGCGAAGTGTGAATGAAATCAAATTGCATAGGAGAAAAACCAGACTCTGCAGGGCCCGTAATCTATCCACTGAGCGAGACTAATCCGTACACATCAACTCATGTCAACTAGTGAGCTCTATTCCACTCCGTCACCTCCATTTTGATCAACTCCAGAAGGCATTCTTGCTGGGTGGTCGAGGTGAGGTCTGCGAACATTTCGAGAACCTTCCAAAATCTCAGCGGCCATCTAGGGCGATGCATGAGCAACGTACCTGCTTGTGAAGCACCTCGATCTTTGCCTTCTGCTTTGATGGGGGCTGCCTGTGCATCAACTGGACTGGGATAACTGCCTTCAGGTGATCCTAGGGATTTGAAGGATTTCTCAGTTTCACCGTGCTACCCTGAGAGGCTGGCTAGAACTCACATGAAGCTTGACAACGACTTCCGGCGAAAGGCGTAGCTCCTGTCGGATATTCCTTGGAACGCGTGCTGCGAGGCGTTCCAAGGCATCGTCTTGGCCAGGATCCTCTTCTTCCGGGGTATGTATTTGGGTGGTACTCTCGTCGTTGATTCTGTCCATATTCCCACCTTCGGCGGCCTCACCTTCGCTAGCAGCAGGATCGCCGAAAGAGTCCCCGGTCCTCTTTTGGGTGCTTCGTTCGACGAGTGGATACGACGTTCTAAGGTGGCATTTGGGGGGAGCGTAAACTTTCTCTAGCGTATAGCAGTGGCGCAAGGGTACTGGAGCATAGTGACGCTGGAATGGGGAGGAGGACATGTGGCACAACTACGAGGGAAACTTGACGGCAGGAGATCGTGGCTCGTTATATATAATTCGCGGCACTGCTCCCGATCTTGACGCGTACGTACGCGTTCGATGGAGCCCATTGTGTACCAAAATGGAACAAGCGGTGGTGGCTGTTATAAGTGACAAGCCATCGCCAGCAGCCACTCATCGACTCAAATGCCCTCTTTGACTCTGGAAGATGCAAGGAAAGCTCTGAAGAAAAAGACACTTACCAAATGGACATTCCAACGGTTCAACATAGGGATTCTGGCGAAGCTCTGCAGTGAAACACAATACCCAGTAATACCAACAGGAACAACAAAGGACGACTACATCGCAGCCATCCTCCATGGCGTTGCAACGGAGAGGTCTGTAAACGTAGCTTACAGATGCAAGGGTCCCAACTCAAACGCCTTTCAGAGCACCACAGTCCGAAAATATTGATATCCGCAGTGCCTCGTTAGCCCTTGATGGTCCTGCTGTAGGGAACTCCGTCGGTAATGATCATGAGGACCTTGAAATGGATGACGGGGGGATGGGGATGGACACTGACATCGACATCGACGCTGACGCCAATGGCCCTGCCGTTGCAACCTTGCGAGATATGGCCGCACTGGCTGATGGGCAAGCAACAGAAGACATAGCTACTATCCTGCCCTTTATCGAAGGGTTTGATCACGGCAGCGTCGGGCAGGAAGTGCGAATACGTCTGTATGATAAACCGAGAGGGTGGAAGCCAACGCTGGAGGTAGACCATGTTACCGATAGTGACGGATCCATTGACCTAGGGAGACTGGCTCAAGAACTGCACGGCGGTGAACGGGTCTTAAAGGTAAGCGTGTTTGTCAAAGTTTAAAAGACTTTCCTCTAAGAAAAGTGTGTAGGCCATCCACCCTGTCAAATTGCGCCCCATCTATGAATATCAAAGAGGGAGGATTTCTGGTAATGACGTTGCTGATCTGATGGAAGAAGGAGGGCTACGAGTCTGCTTTATGGAGTAGATGCTACTTCTGCAGTTTGCAATGGGTAATAAACCGAATGAATATGAATCCCTCGTTTCACATCAGTGTGTCTCCATGGCTAGGTTCTGACCATTTTATGTCGCGGGCGCCCGAATTTGCTGGACTAAAAACAAGGGACACAGGGAGGCGTGACGAAGCCAGGAACCACAAAGGAAACTCGGGGTTGGTCGGTCTCCACCCTATTGGCTGGTCGAGACAAAGGGTTGCATGACCTAAAATGCATTTATATGGGCCGTCGTGCGACGTGGGCATCCGTCGCTTTCTCGAGCAAACCTAGTACCAGCCACCCTCGAAGTCATGCTTGCTCTTCTACGAGTGCTCGTCGCTTGGCTGTGGACCCTTTGGGTCCCTGTAAACCCCAGTAACTCAACCCGCACAGCAATCTCAGCTCTCCGCGCTCAAATCGAGCTTCTGAACAAGAAACAGGATCATTTAGAAAAGCGGATCAACGACGAGATCTCGAAAGCACAAGCGAATGTGTCTTCAAACAAAGCGGTGACTACCGCGGCTCTTCAGCGGAAGAAGATGTACGAGATCGAACTCAACAGGCTCAATGGTTCCCGTCTACAACTTGAGACGCAAGTCCACACCCTGGAATCCGCTGACCTCAACGCCGAAACTGTGCACGCGATGAAGCAGGCCACGCGAGCCCTGAAGGGTATCCACGGGAAGATCACCATCGACACTGCAGATGCCGTCATGGCTGATGTTCAAGATCAAACGAATCTCGCCAGAGAGATCGCAGAAGTCATCTCTGCTCCAGTGGACAGTTTTGGCCTGGGGACAGACAAGGAGCTGGAAAACGAGCTGCTGGAGCTGCAGGCAGAAGCGTTGAGCGAGCGCTTGAGTACCTCAGGCCATGTCTTAGAGGCAGCGACATCAGCTGATAGTACGGAGGAGCAGAGCGACAAGATAGAGGCCAAAGAGCTGCGAGCGCCTCTAGCCTGATAGTCGGTCATTCAAATCTAGGTATTGCCTGTTCATTATAACAATGTTCTCGCGTCGATTGCATCATGAAAGGAGCTTAGAAACGAAGCATTCATTGCGTATTCGGGAGTCGCCTAGACTGTACCTATGCTGGATTGTAGTTGTATCCGCTTTCTAGCGCTAGTGAAAGTCCTTGGGGGAACGGGGAAGGTATGCGTTAAGGCCATAGATTCTGGCTATAGATAAGTTGCCAATGACTTCCTAAACCCTGGGGAGAGCGAGGTGTATGGGGGAAGAATGCTTCCTACGACGAACGAGGTCATTGCCCGAAGCGAACACGATGGTTGGGTGGATATTCGACGAGGTGGGTGGTGACACCAGCGTGGTGGTTCAGTTCGAGTGATACGGCTAGCGAGTTGAAGGGTGCTTGAGGGTACATAGACTGCCTAGAGTGATGGTTAGAAGAGGAAAAGGATGAAGGGACGAGGAGACTGACCGATGATCTAACGATCCGTACACATGACAACCTCTTGTGCGATCCATGCCTGGATTGCCTCAGAGACGAGATCAACCCCTCCTCCTTGTTCCTTCCCTATCCATCGTGAGTCAAGTTCAATAAAACGGGAGGAGACATACCTGTCACTATCGTCACCACCAGGTTCCCCGTTGACCCCTTGGGTAGAGATCGACAGTTCCAAATTCGTTGGCATATGTTGTAGATCAGCGCAGTGAGTGAAGTGGATACTTCGAAATATTCACTGCGATGTGCTTGTAGCCTGTGGACGATTGGCTCAAATCCTGGGAGAGAGCGATGCCAAGTCTCACCGGCATCGAAAACACTGGCTTGCGAGGCTATGTGGCGAGCGAGGAGGTGGTAAGGGTCTTCATCAGGCCAAAGGGGACACAAAATGAGTCTAGGTAGCTTCGTGAGCTCATATCCCGGGATACGATGCTGCCTGCACGCACCTGCACGCACCTGCAAGCACCTGCAAGCACCTGCCTGCACCGACTTGTATCGACGTGCGTCAACCTGCATCGGCCTACCCAAGCCTGCTACTGAGCCATTCCAGTAGGTTTACCTGCTTTTCTGGTACGTCTTGGTATTCTGCATGGCCGGAAATCGAAGGAGACGCGAGTCCAGAGGAGGCGGTCGTCGTCGACCCACAAATGGGTCCGTTGAAAGTCGACAGATAGGGGCTATGTACCTGGCTGTCACACGCAGTTGTAATGACGAAATGCCTGCATTCCGTATTCCACTGTCCACCCAAGTCGCCAACCTGGATGCACGGTTCACCGCATTCACTGTGTGGTGGATAATTCCTGTCACTTCAGCATTACGGCTTTCCATCAAGCGCCTGCGTATTGAACTTACTCCTCCGCATTGGAAATCGCTGTCCCGTCTATCGTGGTCGTCTCATTGATGAGCTCAGTTCAGGGTCAGTTCGCTGTCTGAAGCGCTCATATCTAGATCTTTCCGAGATTTTGGTCTTGGGAAATCGGGTCATGAGATCGCTTGATGAACTCATTTTACCTGGGACTTGTAATTTGGAATCTGATTCTGCTGGTCAGCAGCATAATTGTCGAGGCGAATCAAAAGGTCCTATGTGACACCGTTGGTGGCTACCGCCTTGGACGTACCCTCTCATTTGCGACTGTATCAAGACCATTAGGGAGATACTTCATGCAAACGTAAATCACTGGTAATACAAAGGTCAACGCCATCGCACAACCTTTGAGTCAAAACCTCCGCCTTCCCTTTGTATGCCTCTGATGTGCGTATTTCCTTTGTCTCCCATGGATTTGGATATATAAATTCGACCACTGCCGCTTCGTATGTGCAACCAAGAGGTTTTCTCCCTTGAAATACCCCGTTTCCATGCAGTTAAAGGAGATCGCTCGTGTAAGCGTTGCCAATGATCAGACCAGCCCTCATACCACCTGCTCACGACCCGATAATCCAGGTGCAGCTTCCAAGGGAGATCAAGGGCCTCGTTGCAGAGCACTGCTCCCCCGCACATCTCGCTACATTGGTCCAGGTTTCCAGGGAGTTCCAACAGGAAGGGGAGCGGGTCCTTTACGCCAACCTCTCTATCGATGCATCGCGTGGGCCGGCCCAGCCCCTAACGAACCTTGCAGCCTCACCCGCGAGAGCAACTCTGGTCAAGAGTCTCCATGTACAGTTTGGAGACTTTTCCCTTTTCGGGAATCCAGGCTACGCAGATTTGATTTCTGGACTACCTCAAATGACTAACCTCGTCGACCTACGCGTACGACTCGGGTGGCGTGATGAGGAGGAGATGAAGACCTTGGAAGCCTTGTTGTGGTCAGTATCGCCCATTATGTTTGTGGGCATTGGCTGAAGGATCTTTCGATAGCGCGGGTCGGCATTTCCGACTCGTTACGCTATTCTGCGATATCAGACTTGACTTGGAGGGGATTGTCGAAGCCCAACCTACCCTGAGATTGCTTGGAACATATAGCTGGGGTGAGACTGCAGGTGTGGCTAATTGGCTGATCTCGTCCCCGGCTCTCCGTCGAAGAAGCTTGCTGGTTTTCAGCCTTGAGCGGGGCTCATATCTACCGTATTTCTCTCACTTGACGTTCTATCAGCATCCCTCTGAAGCATTCGACTCTCGGTCATGGACCGATCTCACCACAGCCATCTGGTGCCCATCAAGCGGTCTGCATGTGGGTATCTCAGTTCAGGATGTCGAATGCGTGACGCTTTTCTTAACCGATACTCAACACCCTACCGATGGCCTCTCCCTCATGTGGAGCTCGATATCTGGCATTTTCCCTTGTGTGGCACGCCTCGAAGTCTACTCGCCCTCCTGTCACAATCTTGTGCGTTTAGTTCTTGCTTTGGTTTCATATCTTGCGTTAACACCTCTTCAAACTAGACTGCAAGGTCGACTGTCGAAGGCATCCAGTTATTCACCCAAATGAACGAGATCAACATCTACAAGTTCCCTTTGGATGCAGATTGGGTGGATGAGGATCTCCGACGCATCGCTGGATGTGTGGCGCACTGGTCTGTCTCCTGCCCTCTTCTTCGAGTTGTGACCCTGGGTCGAAAGGGAGTTTATATTTCGAAGCTCAAAGACGAATGGGAGATGAAGAGAGAGAGATATTATGAATAGGTTATAATTTTCGAAGTTCAAGTAACTTCTGTGCTTCGTTCGCTCTTACCTAGCTTATTAGATGGAATCTCATTTGAGACTAATGACAGACAGTTGCATGATAGGTGCACCAGATCGACCTTGCCTCAGCTAGATCCCTCGAAGTCGTAATTTCAGACAGCGAGCAATCCATCGATATATAAGCATCGTGATCGTTTGCGACTGTTTCTTGTCCGCAGATACACCCTTACTGCTTTGTGCTGCTGAGCCGGCTATTAGCTGGTGGTCGTAATACTTCGCCTCCACCGTTTTGTGGCGGGGGAGTGAGTGCCATCGTCCATGTCGCATCGCCAGGTTCACAACAAGCAAAACATTACGTGAGAATCGTCCCAACTCATTCACTCGAAAATGCACGAGATTCGCCTGGGCCAGCAGAGCTCATTGTTGATGACCTTGAACATCTACTAATGTTGTTTCCAATTCTCTGTCGGCGACCATTCATATGTGCCTTGCTTTGCGGAAATCGCTGACCACCGTACGAAACCTGAGTCTAGGACCGGGCTATATCAGGTCAGGTGAACCAACGACAGGCAATACAAGGTAAGGCAGGCTGGCGATCGTACGCCAGATCTCATCGTTGCCCATATCTCGGCCCTGGACAGGGCAATACCAGATCGGCAGGGGGTGTCAGGCCACTACGAGGTTTGTCACCCCCTTCGTTGCCTTGCCAGGCATTATATTCGCTTTTACTTGTAATTCTATACTCATGCACTCGTCTAAAATCATTTCAATGGTATTCGATTATCTAAATACCCTACACTGGCTATTCAATTACAAAAACCAGGATGCGCCTAATCACCGGTTCGAAAAACCGATTCCCGATCATCGACTACTATCCCGCCTTGCGAAAACTCTGGAAAATAGGAAATGATCAATTGGGCAACCCTTGAGCGCTTGAGCAGGAATAGATCACAAGGAAATCTACTGGATATTAAAGACCGTGTGGGAAGAACATGAACAAGGCGATTACAGCGAATTACGCGTATTTACTCCTAGGCGGGTGCCGAGACGATCGTTTTGACGAGGTTCAATCAGGAGAAGAGCGTGGCGGAAGGTTGGTTGTCGTTGGCGTTGGCGTTGAGTTTATTGTCTTCGTAGTCGTTATCATCATCATCATCATCATCATCATCATCATCATGCTAACTATCGAGGGTTTATGGATTCGCCGTCGCTATTGTCTTTATAGCAATGGGTGGATGTTGTAGTACGCGGGGAGTAGAGGGGAGATAAGGGAATGGAAGAAAGAGGACACTGAGGAGCACGCGACGCGACCGTCACTGGGCAGATCAACGTAAATTCAAAGTCCGATCGGCCAACCCCGCGCGCTCACTCAACAACTCATGATCACTCATGCAAGGTCGTCACTAGCTTCAGTTGGGCTTCTACCTCTCGAGTCCTTTATTTATTTTGCAAATAAATTGAATTTCGTTATCTGTAGCTGCCCACCCGCATCGAGTCTCGTGCTGATCGTCATTGAATGCAATAATCCCCGTGAGGATGAATCAGAAGTGCCTAGTGAGGAAGATGGTGCCGTGGCTGATTAAGGCAGCACCCATCATGACATTGCTATAATCTAGGACATATAACTCCGGCATTGGCTGCTCATTCCCCCACCTTTCTGACGCTGCCTTGGACCTGTGATATCGGGATGCGACAGCCCCTCCCCAGATCAAATGCCAGATTGATGGCACGGTGCACCTCGCCAGGTGAAAACTAGACTGGCCCGACGGTGCCAAGGCCAAACCAGGATGGGTTTCGAATGACTTCCCCATGCCAGATGGATGGAATTGACCCAGAATTCGGATTTCCTGCACTGGCCCTGGGCCGTGAGCGTGCTGATTGTCCGATAGTTTTAGCGCTTCCGCCTGCCTAGTACCTACCAGGTTTGAGTCAAGTCCCTGCCATCGAAGCGTCACTGAGCCATCCATACCCAAGGGCCCTGAGGGTCTGAGCCCCTTGTGTTTCGTAGCTATGCATCAGTAGAAAGAAAATGAGATGGGTGAATCCTAGGCATGGTTCCCCTGACCATACCTACTCATTCGCAACATGGTTGATTACAACAGCGTGTGTGTGTGGTATCCCATGCGATGAACAAGCAAGGCTGGCAGAGTTGATTCAGCTCATATCAACCGTTGATTAGCATACATGGTATGTATACAACTGGCGGTTGCTGATATGGCGTCCTTTTTCTAGGTACGTACTAGGTACGGTCCATATCAGGCTGGCGGGCCCGGTCACACAGGTAAGAGGCCAACTTCTCAATGTCGTGGATATTTATTAAATTATTAGTGGGTTTGCACAAGAGCCACCAAGAGCCACTGGTGGCTAATTCGCTGTCCGCAAAAGTCGCGTACCGCTACGCGGGAAATACGCAAACGTCTCATACACCGTCCTAGTTGAAGACTATCATGCTCACAGCAACCCAAAATAATAGTTAATGTGGTTGCGAATCGGCACAAAGGGACCTTCAGAACGGTGGGCCAGCAGACTCATCTGGGTGTAATTTGGCAATGCTGGTTTAGGCCAACAACTCGTGTGACGAAGCCGGAGAGTTGGATAAACATGAGGGATTGGATAAATGCGAGCCTTTACTTGGGCTCCATATATCCCAAGGACATCATTTTATTTGATCGAGGAAAGGCCATTGCGGCGCTCTTGTACACACAGGCCGTTCAACAATTGGCAATTGGCCATTATGTACGCGTCGGCTAGGCGTTCATTCATGCGATACTTCGCCAACCAGAAAACTGTCCCACAATGATCCTGCAACAGGTAAAGAGCTTCATGCTCGAGCTCTGGGTGCAACTTATGCAAGTCGTCAATCCGAACGTGAATCAAATCCGTAAGTCGGTTTCGTCAGCACCCTGCTTATTTCCTTCCTAAGCTTCTTGGTTGCACAAAGGCGCCGGTTGTAACGGCGACGAAAGGAGATCACAGGGGCTATGTGAATAGCATCATAATTAAACGGTGCTACTGGGCTTCATTGGGTATGCAATTCACTGGGCCGAGCACTGGGCCTTACTGGGGTCTCACTTGGGGATCGCCTCGGTATGAATAGCACCCGGGCCCCGGTTGATGTCCGCTGCCCGCTTACTATCGATTAGGTCACACTTAGGCGCGCACTTACCAGAACGTCCAATGGCACCGACACCCATTCTTTGTGCTTCAAGGCTGTACGGTATTCTCCCGCACCTCTATTTTTGATGCTGGACTCCTATTAGGACATAAAGGACAACAATATTCGATGTAGCATCATTGAGATTCATGTAACATCTAATCTGAAGATAAAACCGAGATATCCTTGAGCCCAACATCGAGCACAGAAAGGACATCGAATGGGGAAGCGAATTGCTTGATATTGCGGTATCTATGGTCAGCAAAAGATTTTCGATCGTTTACAGGCCTACATTTGTTCTTCTTTGCAACCAGGCCAGTCACCTTTCAGAAAAGCCCTGTTTCAACCTTGTACGCTTTGACTCCTTTCCCCTTTCCCGTTCTCGGTTCATTGGCAAACTACCTCGCCAGCATTGGTACGCATCATTAAAATTACCGCCTTAGTGAGGGTCTTCTCAATGTCCTGACTATCAGCGTCTGCCTCGAGTCGCGACATTGCGGAGAAGGTCTAACTTGAATGTTCCATCTTATGCTTGTTTCATGCCCGCGCACCGCATGGAGTTTGCTCGAAGGGTGCCCGTGGTGGCGAACTATCTCTGTAATTGCACTGTTATCTTTACTGTGAACTTGATCTGAAGTCTTTCGAAGGAAGTCTTGAGGTGTAGCCTCAGCCCTTTAGCCCTGCTGTAACGACGGAGACGATTTTAGCTACCACTGTATGCTGTACGTTTAGTGACAGATGTCACTCAGCTGCCTATGAGAAACCGCCATTTGGCTAAACACCTTGTTTCTGTTCCTCTGTGATCATTATCTCGAGGCCTCTTTTATCGTACACTATATTAGCTCGCCTTCCCAGTCCTTATTACCACCCAGTATATTTTGGACAACTCAATACCACTCGCTGTTATCGGAATTACCTCCTGTAGCGACCGGGTATACCATATAGATACAGTGGATTCCCCAGTCGCTGGGTGAGGAACCGCACCGTTGATGCCCCAGAATCGGGTGCGTAACCCAGTTGTCGTACTTGGGTGGGGTGGGGTGATTCATACTCTGTGTGTTTGTTCACTGTGTAGGTCCCAGTGGTATCCAATACATATTCAGTGGAAAATACAATTCCTTCCAGGGGCAGACACTAGTTAGGGTGGGTTTATCCAGTGGCACTCCCAGCGAGAATACAACGAAAGTCGCTGCTGGGGGGTCCCATAGTGCTCTGTCAACTCCTTTGTTGATGAGCGTGACGTTGACAAGGTTCTCGCTGAGCTTCGTGCGGAGATCGTGGAATCGCGGTCACTGCTTTCAATCGATATTGCGCGGACGGGGTACTAGACGCTCTAGATAGTCTACAACATTTTGACATCACAGTGGCGGTAGGTAACATTTTTATATATGATTGAGAGTATCAAACCAACCCACGCAAATAGGGTAAGGCAGAAGAATTGTTCATGAAATCACTTATGATTCTCTACCGAAGCATTGAACGAAACTGTCTCCACTGGAAGTGAAAGGAGGACTCAATGAGGTGGCGGTATCGTGATCTTTCTTCTTAAAGCCTGAATCGGTTTGATGCCATGTCATGGAACGGTACGCTCCTGGGGTGCAAAAAGCCAGTACTCATTTGCAATGCACGGTGCGTCTTGTAGGAAGTCGAATACGTTAATTGAAGAGATATTATACAGGAACACATCCACAATGATGAGCGACATGATTCGAAGCCTTTAAAGGTTTGTCTACATGGCCGAATTCGAGAGGGCAAAGAGACGGATGCGATCGATCACAAGCACCATAGCTAGAGTAGTGACGGAGAGCGAGTACATGCTGGAAAGGGCGATAGGGTCAATGTGATCGATGGCGAAGGGGATAGCGAAGCCAATCAGGATAAGTGCGATGAGGCGGATGGCAGGGAAGATGGTGGTGGTGGACACCGCAGCCTGGATACGCAAGATCATTCGCAAAGAAGGATGCAGGATGTGGTGTGCTACACCTTCGGAGAACCACTGGAAGGCAATTGCCAGTCGCACAAAATTGAGGTTGCAGATCTACCGAGAGTCAGATGAGGGTTAGACGTCACGAAAGAGCCTTTAAGGCTTACCCAAGTCTCGTATGTTGTGACCCTGCGTACCATGCTCCTCATTGCGCCTTCAATCATGGTGAAGATTTCGTTGTTCAACTCTGCGTCATGGACAAGAGCAGCGATCTGGGCGCGGTTAAAGAGAACATCAGTCTCGATACGTTCTTGCTCAGCGATGAGCCTGCTTTGAATATCTTCAGCATTGTCGAGCACAAGATCTCTGACCTGAAGAAAAGGAATGAGTGGCGGATGAGGAGCATGGGTTCATTGCACGCACATAGTCTGTAAAGCGATCCAGAGCAATGTCGATATCGTTAGTGGTTACCCGGTCTCGCTCTAGCACGGCGATTCGTCCTTCCAAAGAGGGAAGGGTTTGTTCGCGGAGGTTGGTAGAAAGGGCATGGAAGTTGTCACTGAGCATTTGGAACTGGTCGGTGAGACGAAGCACCGCCTCATCAGCGATGTCGATGGCAGCTCGTATCTGCAACATGTCAGTTGAGGGTATCACCATGAGACGCACGACCCTCACGTCGCAGTCGTTACAAAGATCTCCTTCTTGACGGGTCAAGCCATCTTCACAGTGCCAAAATCCTGGGCAAGGAGGTTGGCGAGCTTGATTTGCAGGGGCTTCGGCAACCTGAACAGGTTCGAAAGGGGCTGGCTCGTTTGCGTACCCAGGTGGAGGTTGCTCCTGACGTGCGGCGACGAGGTCAGGCCCGACTTGGGAGATCTAGGAGACGACACACGTGAGAATCGCTGTGGCAATCTTTGAGAGAGGTACCATGCCTGCTGAGAGGGATTGTCCAAAGGCATAGCGAGTGGCTGATGGAGAGGTTGGGTCAAAGGCAGAGGAGGAAGGGTAGGCCATTTTTATAGCCATTGTTCCATAAGATCAGTGGCGTTCGCAGTCTTGTAGAAGGCACCTCATTGGCCCATTGGCGCGGACGGTCTCGAAAGACAGAGATAAAGGGACGAAGGATCAGAAACTTGGCGAATCCGGGGCCATTCGCGAATTTGCTGTTGTTTGTGTCCACATGACAACGTCATATCCCCTTGTTGAACGAAGGATCCAAACCAGGCAGGGAAGGTGGGAATATGGACAGAATCAACGACGAGAGTACCACCCAAATACATACCCCGGAAGAAGAGGATCCTGGCCAAGACGATGCCTTGGAACGCCTCGCAGCACGCGTTCCAAGGAATATCCGACAGGAGCTACGCCTTTCGCCGGAAGTCGTTGTCAAGCTTCATGTGAGTTCTAGCCAGCCTCTCAGGGTAGCACGGTGAAACTGAGAAATCCTTCAAATCCCTAGGATCACCTGAAGGCAGTTATCCCAGTCCAGTTGATGCACAGGCAGCCCCCATCAAAGCAGAAGGCAAAGATCGAGGTGCTTCACAAGCAGGTACGTTGCTCATGCATCGCCCTAGATGGCCGCTGAGATTTTGGAAGGTTCTCGAAATGTTCGCAGACCTCACCTCGACCACCCAGCAAGAATGCCTTCTGGAGTTGATCAAAATGGAGGTGACGGAGTGGAATAGAGCTCACTAGTTGACATGAGTTGATGTGTACGGATTAGTCTCGCTCAGTGGATAGATTACGGGCCCTGCAGAGTCTGGTTTTTCTCCTATGCAATTTGATTTCATTCACACTTCGCCAAAATGGTCGTGGACATACATACATACATATCGGATCGGATCGTCCTGGGGAGACCCGATCGAGAGCAAACATCAGGTAGTCGCTCGTGTTGAAGGGCTGAACTCTGTGGTAAGCGAGGTGGGTTGGGGAAAGAATGCTCCCTGAGACGAACGAGGTCATTTCCTGAAACGAACGCGATGGTTGGGCGGATATTCGACAAGGAGGGTTGTGACACCAGAGCCCTGGTTGAGTTCGAATGTGATTGAAAACCTTGAACGACATTGAGAAGAGAAAAAGGATGAAGAAGCGAGGTGGCTGACCGATTATCGAACGATCTGCATGCACAATAATCTCATGTGTGATTCATACCTGGCTGACATTGGAGACAAAACCAGCCCTTCTTCCTCGTTCCCGGTCACAGATAGGAAGATGGTACCTGCGTTCTCATCGACTACAAGGGAGTGAACGTGACCCAAACGGAGCTCTCGCCCTCTCCCTGTAGACGTGCATTCGCCTGGTAACTCAATGTACGCGTACGCCACCAACGGATGCTGATGACATTCTGCGAGATCAAGGTACGGTCCTGAGATGATGGTCACCATCAAAGCGATAGGTGGGGAGAAGACGAGAATGAAAGTGTTCTTGATCTGCTGGAACGGTCAAGAACCTGGCAGCGCTTGAGAAGACAACCGATCGTCGATGGCGACGTGAAGTGCTCGACAGGCCTAGACATTTGTTGAAGGCGAGTAGCTGTAAATTGATACAAAAACGTGGCTGCTCACCTGAAGAAGCCTCGCGAGGTTCCCAACACCGATGATCTCTGGCAGGATATCACCGTCGAGAATGAACAGAGACACCGCCTCAAATCCTGGGAGAGAGCGAAGCCAAGTCTCACCGGCATCGAAAACACCGGCTTGCGAGGCTATGTGGCGAGCGAGGAGGTGGTAAGGGTCTTCATCAGGCCAAAGAGGACACAAAATGAGTCTAGGTAGCTTCGTGAGCTCATATCCCAGGATACGATGCTGCCTGCACGCACCTGCACGCACCTGCAAGCACCTGCAAGCACCTGCCTGCACCGACTTGTATCGACGTGCGTCAACCTGCATCGGCCTGCCCAAGCCTGCTACTGAGCCATTCCAGTAGGTTTACCTGCTTTTCTGGTACGTCTTGGTATTCTGCATGGCCGGAAACCGAGGGAGACGTGAATCCAGAGGAGGCGGTCGTGATCAAGCCAGGTTTCAGTCTCTGCCAAACCGCCTCACGCACTGGCCCATTAACTTCAACCTCCGCTATCCTTCCCGCAAGCGGCTATCTTCGGTAATTTTTGGGCCCTGAAACCTATGTTCTGCAGTAAAGCTTCGGCTGAGGGTTGATGTTGATATTAGGTCTTTGAATATATACATCTCATTATGGACATTCTGGTGAGCCATCATTTTCGAATAGATGCACGATCCTGTGGCAAATGCAGATGTAAGCGATTCAGGACTCGGCTTCTTTGCTCCCCTTTCACATCACCTATCCCACCAGCTTTCTGCAAACTGATACATCTTAAGAGGTAGCTAAAGAACCTTGTAGGGACCCTCGCCCGTATGAGCACCATGCGAGACTCCTTGGTCTTGGCGCGTCATTCCCGATTTGGGTGTAGCGCTTCCCAATCGAGTTCGGCATCTCAGCGCCGAGCTCGCATATTACTCATTTCTGTATCCTCCCCTCCTCACTCTCATCTCCACGTCCTTTTCTTTCATTTTGTCTTACTCCTTTCAGCCACCCCAGTGGCTATGATAGCCGGACGATCATACTATATTTCATTAATTAAGGTACAGCTACGTAGGAGTACCTACTAGTACTTATATAGCTGTGTACTGCGCTCCTGGCTAGGGGATTCCCTCTCCAGAAGGTTTTCCACCGTCATTTAGCCCAATATTTTTCATTCTGTATTGTCGTCACCTTCGCCATCGTCCTCGCTCGAGCTTCTTAAATCCAAGAAGTTTCGCCTGGTTTATTCTTAACTCGTCCAGTCCGCTTCGCCGAGAAACCTCGTTCACACTCGTTACGGCACAGGACATCGTCGTCCTTGGTGCGCTCTTGCTCCTTTCATCTCGACCTTCATCCTCGTTGTCTTGTCCTCAATCCAATCCCTCATGCCCAATCCCTTATTAATCTCTCTACGTCCCGGACCGATCAGGTGATTGAGCGCCTCCCTTCGAACGATTGAGATCGGCCTAGTCATCGCTGGGTTCTCCTCGGCCAAACGGTTTAAGATTTTTGTGCCCTGGATCAATTGTATAGATTTCTTTTCCAACTGTGGTGCTCTATGCTGACATGCCATGGAACACAACCGTGCAGATTGTGACGTCCCCATTACGGACTCTTCGATTCGCTCTCGAGGCTGCGAAATACAGTGGGGTGCCTTGGGAGAACTTCAAGCACCGGCATGAAAATCGAGGCAGCAAATGGACAGTGGGTATAAAGAATGTTCCTGTTGTCGACAACAGAGAGAATCCCGGGATCTATGGTGGTCCTAAGGATGTGGTCATCCCCTTGAACCATCAAACCATCGAAGGTGACTCGTCGGACTCGCCGAAGCGGTCCAGCCGACATGCTTCTCCTGAGCCTGATGCGCCTTCCGATGCTGCAAATGGAGATCACCCGTACCACCGTTCCAGGGATACCTCTAAACACATGGGTGGTCATCAGCAAAGTTCACCGTGAGATCGTCTTCATACCGCGGGATCCCTTCCCTGGTTGACCGGAACTTCCCATACCCCCTGTAGAACGCAGTGACCGGGCCAAGCAACATCGGCAGGCTGACTACAGGAGACTAGGCATGTCACATTTGCCAACTGGTGACGGGTCTGGTGAAGCAGAGAACCTCATTTATCTCCCTGAAGCCTATCCCTCTGCAGATCACCAAGTAGACGATTACTCCCAGCTGGCTGGTCAGCGTGGTCCGCCTACGATCCGCGATGCCGAGCAGGCTGTGGAGTTCTTGATGACCTTCCTTGACAATGCCCTGGAAAAGCTTATTCCTAGGGTCGTCACCTTGCAGGAGCGGGATATCTTGAGGCACATGAAACTCAGCTCTGCAGGACAACGCTCGGCATGCCCCTTGTATCTCGCAAGAACTCATAAAGCCTTACTGTGGTACCGTCACTTTCCTTTGCTCTCCTGTCAAGGCTGATTGGACTCCTTGAGGTTTGACGGTGGCACCGATCCTTCTCGATACCCTCTTCAAAGGCTGTTCTTCCAGCAGTTCCCTTTTGGCTTTTGGATAGATGCGAACACTGTCTGGTTCTCTCCTTTTCGATGTTCCCTTTGCCTGGACTCTGATCCAATATAGATCTCTGGGCGTTGATGACCGTATTTCGTATTTACAGGAAGGAATTGGCCATCTTCACTTGCATTTTCATCCAACACGGTTTCTTTACCCCACTTTTCTCGACTCCTTATCACCTCGCAAAAATCAAAGGCCCAAAAGACAAGCCAAGCATCGTCTCATGATACTTTGCACATTTCTTACTCGTCTGGCGGACACATCTATACCTACTCTTCAACGCCTCAGGCCCACATACCACAACGAGGCCAGCCAGGAATCTTGGATTGGGTGGGGGAAGATCTGAGGCTCAAGGAGAACATCGTGAGATGTGCGTCACGCTGGGCTTTTGGCTTCTCGCTTCTCGCGATAGTAGCCATAGTGTTCAAGGGATTACGTGTAACGAAAGTCGATGGCGAAACGGAAGTTGTTGGAGATGCTGTATAACGAAGGTCTTATAGCGTTATATGTCCGCCGTAACCTTCATATAGATTCATTGTCAGATCTCAGTAGTAAAACAAGTTTTAATGCCAACACACTACCACTTTTGCCAGAGCTGCTGACTGAAAAGTGGCGCAGGTGCCATCAGGCGGTGTTATATCGACGACGATTGATGGGGAGGAGGCAGAGCACCTCGGGGGTCTGAACGCCTGAGCTCTTGATCAGTAAGGAGGTCCGATTGAACGTTTTCTTGATTGCTAACGGGGAATAGGGGACAACACCTGCGAATCCGCGAGGGAGTTATCTTCTCTGCTACTTGAACAGACTGGGATGGTAGAATCGGACTATCTTCTCCTTTTCAGTCATGATGGATGAGTTTCCCGAACATATATCCCACTTCGAGTGAGTTGGGTGGCCCGCAGATCTATTTTGTATAGATCGCTATGGTCTACGTATACAGGAGAACGCGGGCGAGTTTGTATCCGCGAAGGCTTCATCGTATCACCTTCTCCAAGCTCGACTTAAGAAGACGTGTCTTGGTGTTACTGATCGCGCAAAGCCTTGGTCGGTAGTCGGTTGCACTCGAAGAAGGAACAATTTACAAGGCTATTAACGTGAAGGTATCTCTAGACTCCCCTCATCGCTGCAAGCCAGTGTCCAGGCTGTTTTGAGGCAACCCTTGGCACGTCATGAGCCTTAGCAGACCCGAGAGTTCAACAATGCCCACAAGTGGTGTTCCGCCGAATTCCACCTTTCGATGCTTCCTTTGATGCGCCAGGACATGCTTAGGATTCATTACGGGCACATTGTCCTCCATCCGCATCTCAGAGCTTGAGATTCAAAAATGGGCATGTTCGAATACACCTTAAGTGACGACGACAACAGGGATCACCGTTCTTATAGAAAGGAGGCATATGTAACATCGTGCTGGACAGACTGCTCGTAGGTCCATGTACTCAGCGGTCTTCGCCACGCGCGAGATTCGCATATGGCGGGACGGGTCGGATGTGATATTCCATCCTCATGTCCTTGCTCGTCGTCGCCAGGCCCGGCTGTTGACCTTTCTCGTTGCCAGTACCACC
Source organism: Coprinopsis sp. MPI-PUGE-AT-0042 (assembly GCA_020736565.1). Lineage (NCBI taxonomy): Eukaryota > Fungi > Basidiomycota > Agaricomycetes > Agaricales > Psathyrellaceae > Coprinopsis > Coprinopsis sp. MPI-PUGE-AT-0042. The sequence continues at coordinate 77,768 of JAHBOF010000155.1, read as the reverse complement.
TTGGTGCATAGTATGATTAGGTGCAAAGGCGATCGTGAGACTTCTTCGATAACGACTCTGCCATTTAAATTATATCGAACTTCCAGCGGGAGTTCTAATGTCTTATTCTCCGTCCATCGGTGACACTTGCTCACGCGAATGCATCAGGTCAGAGCCTGGTGGAACTCACGTCTCGTTCACGTAATATATGTCAGGCAATATATATTTCGATAGGTTGAGAACGGGTTCTAACTTCCGGACGGAGGATCACCAGTTTATTTTGAACGCAGGATAAAGAGGAAACTATGTCATGCGAGAGAAGAAAACTCGCCTGAGAACAAGGTTTGGAAATGTAGACGACCGTAGAGGAGCTTATTCAAGGGGTACCACCACGAAGGTTGGCCAAGAAACCTTGTGCCATGTTTAGCCGGCTCTCGAGCACGTATCCATTACCAGGAATGATATTTGCTTTGCGACTACACGAAGCCTCAGACCTCCATGCTGATTGAGCTTCCGATTTTGACCCCACTTGGAACTGGACAAATAATGAATGGGAATTCACACCCAATGCCAGGCACCAGTGCTTACGATGAGTGACAGGGGAAGGTGGTGTCGGCTGGCGTTTCAAGAATAGGCATGCAAGGGAACCGTGGGGCGCGGTCAGTGTCAAACCTCGAGAAGAATAAGAAGCGGCTTACGTCTGCTTTGAGGCCATAGATTCTGGCTATAGATAAGTTGCCAATGACTTCCTAAACCCTGGGGAGAGCGAGGTGTATGGGGGAAGAATGCTTCCTACGACGAACGAGGTCATTGCCCGAAGCGAACGCGATGGTTGGGTGGATATTCGACGAGGTGGGTTGTGACACCAGCGTTGTGGCTCAGTTCGAGTGATACGGCTAGCGAGTTGAAGGGTGCTTGAGGGTACATAGACTGCCTAGAGTGATGGTTAGAAGAGGAAAAGGATGAAGGGACGAGGAGACTGACCGATGATCTAACGATCCGTACACATGACAACCTCTTGTGCGATCCATGCCTGGATTGCCTCAGAGACGAGATCAACCCCTCCTCCTTGTTCCTTCCCTATCCATCGTGAGTCAAGTTCAATAAAACGGGAGGAGACATACCTGTCACTATCGTCACCACCAGGTTCCCCGTTGACCCCTTGGGTAGAGATCGACAGTTCCAAATTCGTTGGTATATGTTGTAGATCAGCGCAGTGAGCGAAGTGGATACTTCGAAATATTCACTGCGATGTGCTTGTAGCCTGTGGACGATTGGCTCAAATCCTGGGAGAGAGCGATGCCAAGTCTCACCGGCATCGAAAACACCGGCTTGCGAGGCTATGTGGCGAGCGAGGAGGTGGTAAGGGTCTTCATCAGGCCAAAGAGGACACAAAATGAGTCTAGGTAGCTTCGTGAGCTCATATCCCGGGATACGATGCTGCCTGCACGCACCTGCACGCACCTGCAAGCACCTGCAAGCACCTGCCTGCACCGACTTGTATCGACGTGCGTCAACCTGCATCGGCCTGCCCAAGCCTGCTACTGAGCCATTCCAGTAGGTTTACCTGCTTTTCTGGTACGTCTTGGTATTCTGCATGGCCGGAAACCGAGGGAGACGTGAATCCAGAGGAGGCGGTCGTGATCAAGCCAGGTTTCAATCTCCGCCAAACCGCCTCACGCACTGGCCCATTAACTTCAACCTCCGCGATCTTTCCCGCAGGCGCCTATCGCTTCGACACTTCGCAAAGACACCAGCCCGGTTATGACCTTTATTTTAGACATATATATCTCGTATTTTTCAAATGTCACCTGAGTGCCCACTTAGTGCCCCACTCAGCGCCCAATCAGCCATGTCTGGTTCGGCATCCAAAATCCTGGGGTTCAATAGTGTCTTCCCCGGCACAGAACCCACAATCAAATGTGCCGGAACTGGTATTGACCCAGACAAAACCGATTCCCATCTGTTCAAAGTTGTCATCCCCGCGATGCATGACAGTTTCTTTCATCTCGACAAAGACGGCATCCAGGATTTCGGGCTGATCCCCATCGATTCCGCCACGTTCAAATCCGGAATGTATCCTGGCGTTGCCGGAATCGATTCCCTAAAACACAATCTGGTGGCACGGACACCAGTCAATATCCTGCCAATCAATTGCGGCGCCCCCCGGATCGTATCCGGATCGAAAAGATCTGGAATCAATGTTGCCCGGGTCACATTTAAAGCCGATATATTTCGGGTGGGAATTAATTTCGGGGTACATTTAGACCACGCCAGGATCAACCCCTGCCTGTAGTGTCAGCTGAGCATCGAACCAAGCACATCCGAGAATCTCGGTCCCGGCATACACTGGTTCGTCTCGAGAACGCGAGTCGGCTCGCCTTGGAACTTGATCCTCGTCCACCATGTGCAAGTCTGCAGATCTTGATCCTGGTTCTTGGGATTCAAGGATTTCATGCACGCCACATAAACCCATGGGTCATAATGAAATTTGAAATTCGCGCACTGCGGGTGCCGACCCTCCAACCAGAGTTTCAGCGACCGCATCTGCCAGTGCGCACTCTCCAAGCGCTGGGGCATAACCACTCCGGAGTCTCTCTCTCCCTCTTTGCCGCTAGCTTTGTCGGAAACTATCCTGCGGCATGTCTTTGGCAAGACCAAAACGCGTTTGCTATTTGGCCTGATTCTTCCCTCCACACGTCCACGAGGTGAGTTCCCATATGCTTGTCCTTGAGAGCATCCTTTTTCTTCTGACACGGAACTTGAATCTTAGGATTTGAGTCTCTATGGTAAACGCTCCATGATTGTCCATTATCTGCAGCAGATGGTACTTTGGTACCACATGCTCATGAAACACCCCCTTAGGCCGCCTTGTCAATCGTGCTAAGCAGTTCTTGGTCCTTTCCTCTCCCTTAACGCCCTGCGACGTCCAGCCTGGTCAGCAAGATAATACCAAGAGATTCAGATATCGTGCACTTGGCAGGCCCACGACTCTCAAAACCTTCAGCACCTTTCCAAGGCCCTGTCAACCCAAGCATGCTTCACCGTCCGATGTACCGCAGCATTTCGCTTAGAGGAATCCCAACATCTCCTTGGAGCTTTCGGATGCACTCGTCTTCAAGACAAAGATGAGTTTCACAGTTGCCCTCGTGCTTATCGCCGGTTTCCACGGCCGAAATTCGAATGCTCAGCCGAGTTCCTCGCCTCCCACATGCTGAGCAAAGCGACAGATGCCCACCCATACGCTGCTAGCTAATTGGACGGAGCATCGCCTCAACAGCTGCTGACTGGATGATATAAAACACTCAGATGGGCTTGAAGCAACGCCAGCTGCGCTCGCCCCCTTCCACGACACTAGTGCTGGTCACTTTTCAACAACAAATAAATCTATCCTCTACACCCTCTCAAACGACAATATGCGTTTCTCGACTATCTTTGCTGCTGCCTCCCTCTTCCTTTCCTCTGCGTCTGCGTTGACTGTTCCAGGTCGTGCCTCTCGGTATGTTCTCCTTGTTTCTTTATCTACCAAGCAACTTACTCTCCTCCAAGGTCCGATGTCGCTCGCAGAGACTTTGACGAGGATCTCATGCAGCGCATGCTGGACGAGTACGAAGACTCGCGTCTCGTCGCTCGTAACGGCAACCCAGCCCTCCAAGCCCTCTCCGTCCTTTCCTCCACCATGCAGAAGCTCGGAATCCAATATGCCGTCCTAGGCGGTGCCGCCTCCGCTGCTCTAGGTTCCGCCCGAGTGACCAACGACGTCGACATTGTCGTCGTCCCCAAAGGCCAACTCGACGCCTACACCCTCTCCAACCAACTCCTCACCACTCCCGGCTGGGAATCCGTCACCGAACACGGTGTCCCCATCCCCGCTATCAAGGTCGGTTCGACCCTCGTCCCCGTCGAGATCTTCGATGCACCTTCGTGGCCTCAGCGACCTCAGTACAAGGGTGTCACGACGGATGCGACGGTGGTCACTCTGGCTGGTGGTGTCAAGGTTTCGGTCTTCAACGCTGCGTGGCAGTTGAGGGAGAAGATTGCGACCTTCCATCAGAGGGGTCACGCTGGCACGCCCAAGGGTGCCAGTGATTTGCAGGATATTAGGTTTTTGGCGTCCAAGATCCCTGCTGGTGATTATCAGAAGGGAATCCTCGCGTTTGGACCTGGGGAGCACAAGGTGGCTTTCGAGGCTATCCTTAAGCGCCCTGATATGCCCAAGGATGTGGCGGAGGCTTTGAAGAAGATTGTCAAGGTTTAATGTCGTTTTAAAGAACTTTAGAGTAGACTATAATGGATTTACTTTGTTGAATCACAAATATCGTTGTCCATGATTGCGCCCATGGATCCTTGTATCGACAACTGAGCTGGACCGGTGGCATGAATTCAGATCCATAACACAAGAGAAACGCCGCCATCACTCCTTTCATTGGTTCCATCGCTCTCGGTTCCGCAAAATGGTCCACCCGCCCACCATGGGCAACACGGAAACACCAGGGGACACGTTCTCGGAAAGGCTACCTGCAAACATTTCCACATCCCTGACGAGCGTTCTCAAGCAGCGAGAGCGCGAAGGACAAGATGCTGCGGAAAAGGAAGGGTTAGAAGAGGTGGACCGACAATACGAGAGGAAAGCGAATGCGACTCGAAGGCACCAAGCCACACAAAGAAGTCAGCGCAGCCCAGTATTGATAGTCCAAGACTTCAAATCGAGAGTAGTTTCTTAATAACTTGATCGCCCCATCATATAAACGAGTCAGTCGACGACCCTGTCTGTTCTTGGCGCTTAATGCGCGGCTATCACTCTAAGTACTCGCTAGGGGCTCTCTCGATCCAGTTGGCAACCGTCCCCCAACACGACGCCTTGACGCGCGGGGAGGCCTGCTGGTCGGATTGTATTCAGTAGCTGAAGGGGGCCCCAACACGCGGATTGGACAAATAAGTGCCCACGACCAAAATCGAATGGTGGGCGTTTCGGAGCGCCTGTGCTTGAAACCGAAGGCCATAGAGTCAACAGCGCGTGATTTCCTTCATATACACTGGGAGTTCGCCATCACTTCTCCTTCAAAAATACAATAACCAGCCATGCGTGCAGTCAGCTAATCTTAGAGGAGTATATACCGCGTCGATTTGGAACAAAAGATAAGGTTCAAAGCCTCGAAACAATCACACAGCCAGTGAGCGCTTGCACTGATCTCTCAAGATTCTTTGATTAAGTAGTTCTCAACCTCCTTAATCAACGCGCCCGCCTGTCAAGGCAGACCAACAAGACATACACAGTTATGATGAGCTTTTACTAGAACCGCCACCCAACCGCCACCTGCACGACCTCGCCGGGTGAAGGAAGCATTGCCCTACTAATTACAACAGCATATAAAAACCCTTCCGTGGATATGAACAAACGCCAGCTGCGCTCACCCCTCTCCCACTTCAGTGCTGGTCACTTTAGGACATAAGTCTATCCTTAGTATACTATCTCTCAAACTACGATATGCGTCTTTCCACTATCTTTGCTACCGCCTCCCTTTTCCTTTCTTCCGCGTCTGCGTTGACCATTCCCAGGCGCTACGGAAGGTATATTCACTCCTTGTTTCTCTCATCCGCCAGGGAACTAACGTTCGACATCCCGCAGGGCTGATGTTGCTCGCAGAGACTATGACGAATATTTTATGGAGCGCATGCTGGACGAGTACGAAGACTCGCGTCTCGTCGCTCGTAACGGCAACCCGGGCCTCCAAGCTCTTTCCGTCCTCTCCCCCACCCTCCAGAAGCTTGGTGTGCAATACGCGGTCCTCGGCGGAGCAGCCAGTGCCGCCTTGGGCTCTGACCGAGTAACCAATGATATCGATGTTGTCGTCGTCCCCAAAGGCCAGCTCGACGCCTACACCCTCTCCAACCAACTCCTCACCCAACCTGGCTGGTCACTGACAGTGACCGAACATGGTGTCCCCATCCCCGCCATCAAAGTCGGCTCGACCCTTGTCCCCGTCGAGATCTTTGATCCGCCCTCATGGCCTCAGCGACCCCAGTATAACGGTGTCACGACAGATGCAACGGTGGTCACGCTAGGCGATGGTGTCAAGGTCTCGGTGTTCAACGCTGCATGGCAGTTAAGGGAGAAGATCGCTACTTTCCATCAGAGAGGAAAGGTTGGCACGCCCAAGGCGGCGAGTGACTTGCAGGATATCAGGTTTTTGGCGTCCAAGATCCCCGCTGGTGATTACCAGAAGGGGCTCCTTCTCCTTGGACCTGGAGAACATAAAGATGCTTTCCAGGCTATCCTTAAGCGTCCTGATATGCCCAAGGATCTGGCGGCTGCGTTGGCAAAGATTGTCAAGGCTTGATTTTATCGTTTTGTAGTGCGCTAGGATAGGGTATAATAAATTTAAATTGCAGAATCACAACTTCCTCGAACGGTCGATTATATATGCGTTCCATTTGTGGTCTTGATATAACAGATAGGCTTGTTGATGGGGATCCTTTGAACTCTTTCAGCAGGCGCCACCCCTAACACCCCTTTGATTCGTTCCATCATTTTCAAAAAGCCAGGTCTACGAAATGGTCCACTCGACTAAACTCCACACTGTCAATAACACGGAAACACCAGGCGATGCCTTCTCGGAGAAGCTTCGTGCAGACCTTTCCGCACTCTTGTTGACTGTTCTCGACCAAGCTGGGGTAGGCCCTGTTGTTCTATGGGGCGAATGGGCAATGCTGTACTATGGTGTTCCAGTTGCCGCAAATGTAGGTTATGAAGGCTCTCGCGTTTTTCCACCGACTTGCGGTCTGACTGGAGGGTGGTACTCGTTCTTGTCTGTAGGATCTGCATATCCTCGTTCCAGATGAAGAGCTCGAGATAGCGCATACGGCGCTTCTGTCTGCTGGGTACAAGGACGAGCCTGCAGAGATACATGAGCATCACGGCCTCTTAGACCCTAATATTCGCTGGGAAGAGCTAGGCTGCCCAGCTCGTCGATTTGGTATGTGAACCAAAGGCTTCCAGGTCATCAACTCATCAAACATCTAGTCAATGCCAAATTGCACTACGAACGAGCACTTCTACCTATCGTCGTCCAGAACTACTCCTCCACCGCCAACATATTTACCAAAGCCTCTGCTGCGTCCTTTGACAAGTGCGGTGGACTAGCTATTCCTCCTCTACATGTCCTTGGACAATCGTTCCTCAGAGCGATGTTCAAGCTGAGAAGGTCAGAGGCGACGTCGAGAGCGGAGAGTGTGGTTCAGTGGTGGGTTGCGTCGGTCAAGGATACTGGGTATACCCCTCTTGGTAGTGGGGCGATGAAGGGCGTGGAGGGGATTGATGAGGAGATGGAGCTGTTTTGGGAAAGAGGGTATTAGTCGGTTTCCGTGCGATGCAAGTCGACTTTATGGAGGTCCGACTTGGGCGTTGTCGTCAGTGGCTCTGGGCAGAACTGAAGGATTTTTATGGAATATCAGGCGTATATATACCGTATCTCCCGTTTCAGAAGGTCTCTGTTCTTCTCCAAGACGATGGGTGCCAGGTTCATTCGGTTCATAGGTGATGAGTAGGACGAGGGGTGTTCCTGGACAGATTTTGAATGAAACGAGGGACAGATGGCCGTTGTAGACAGTGGGGAATTCGAGTAGATATAGAATTCCAAATAGATCGTATTTATTGCGCCAGGCACTAATCAATTCCAAATCTTGTAGTCCTTGGCTCAGGAATAGGGGCAAAGCCGAGATCACAGAATTCCTCCCACGGGCGCCTTTCCAAAGCGGTCGGCATTTTCTTCCTCTGTATGCGCTCATTGTCCTGCTCACCGTCCTTGTCTCCATCCTCGAAATCGTCGGCCAACTACTGGGACTGAATCTGAGGGGTCTTGTGCTTCTATAATCTGAATTTTGCCCTTGACTATCACCGAAGGGCCTTCAGTCAGATAGAAAAGTCAAAGTGGCACTGAAGATGATCACACCGACACCACCGGCCACACTACGGGCATCTCTGGAGAGGCATAACGAAACTTTCGAGTCCCTGCTGAAGCTTATACCTGCGCAATACTACATTGTGAACGATGCTACAGAGGAAGCCGTGCGTGCACCGTTACTTGGGCCATCCGGTCGAAAACGACTCACTGGGGCGGTTAGATTGCCTCCAAGTTCCAAAAACACAGCAAGAAGCAGAAGGGCGTCAAGCATGCCGCAGAGGTAGCTGCCGCGAAGCAGGATGCGAAACGGCGGAAGGTACGTGGATTCTTTGGTCCCCATATATGTCTTCAACTAACGAATCGTTCAGCTGGACCCCGACCAGCAGAAAACTATCATCGACATCCAGAACGAAGCTGCAAAAGCCAAGTCAAAGGGTGGAGAAGAGGACTCTGATGAGTGGGAAGATGAGGACATCTCCATGGCCGTTGATGGAGACCTGGACGGCGGCTCAGACGACGATGAAGACATGGAAGCAGATGATGTGGAAAGCAGCAAATTTGTTCCAATGCCCAGTGCAGAAGGTGGCATCGCTGCCCTACGGCAACGACTTCATGATAAGGTGGATAAACTACGGAAGAACAAGCGCGGAAGTGAGTGCTAGCTGTTTCTCTGCATGGCTTGCGTACTAATGTCTGGTAGTCGAACCTACATCCAAGGATGACTTGCTAGAAGAGCGAAGGCAGCAGAGGGCGGCGCTGAGAGAACGGAGAAGGAAGGAGACGAAGGACAGAATACGAAAAGAACGCGATTTGAAGACATCTAAATCTCAAAAGCCCACCGCTGCAGGGAACGACGCAAAGAAGGACGCGAACAAAATCTCCGGTAACACTACCAAGGTACACATAACTATTCTCTACTTTACTCGATGAAGCTCATGATCGTTTCTAGCCTCAACTCCTCGTCGACGAGGCGTCGAAGAAATTCACAAACATCGCCTTCTCCTCGACAGCTTCAGGGTCAAAATCGAAATCCATTGCCTCCAACGTCGACTTGACCACACCCAGCCTCTCCAAGAACCTCAAAACTTCCTCGGATCCCAAGCAAGCCCTAGCCCTGTTGGAGAAGAAGAAACAACGGCTCGCAGAAATGCCAGAAGAAAAACGAAAAGCCATCGAAGAAAAGGAGCGGTGGGCGAAAGCCGAGCTACGGATGAGCGGGGTCAAGGTGCGGGATGACGAGGCAAGACTGAAGAAGGCTGTAAAACGGAAGGAGAAGGAGAAAGAAAAGGGGAAGAAGGAGTGGTCGGATCGGAAGGAGCAGGTCGCAAATGCCATGGCTGCGAAGCAGAAGAAGAGGAACGATAACATTGCGATGCGGAATGAGAGGAAGAAGGATAAAGGAAAGGGGAAGAGTGGCAAGTCCGGATCGTCGTCAAAAGGAGGTGGCAAGCTTGCGAATAAGGGCAAGAGTCATGGAGGGAAAGGGGGGAAGAAGAGTCGGCCTGGGTTTGAGGGCAAACGGTGATTTCACCCCTGTATCGATTGTTCTTCAATCTCAGTATTTGAATCCTCGTTTGCGATATCCGAACTGAACAGCATCACGCTCTCCGGCAGGTTATGACTTGCTCCTGGCCTAAGGTCCACTAGCTCATCTCAGGTTTCGTCTCATCACTGGTAATCTTCAACATTGCGTTGTCCGTCTCTGATAAACTACTATTACAGAGTCCTTGAACATTCCAGGTCAGCCTCGACTCAAGGATTCCATCCAGCGGGCATGTAATCCCAGGTGATGTTGAAGGAAGGAGTTGTTCCAACGAACGCAAAAGACGAATAGAACGTGTAGGCGAGATCTATTGTGCAAAGATCAGCATACTCCACGAAGTATTGTGAAGGCCACGGGAAGAACGTACGAAGGTCGGGAATATCCCCAGTGTATGCTTGGTCAACCACCTGCCCATACGCACTTTGGCCGTTCCCAGTGTTGGTGATGCGAACCCACTGGGAGGTCGGGTAGAGGTTAACCTCTGTCGTGTCTACGGCACCAGAGGCGGAAATACTCACCCGATTACAGAGACTGTAGCTTGTGAAGGCGTCAGGGAACAGCGCGACGTAGGGCTTTCCATGCTGGAAACCTCCAGGGGTGTTACAGATGGTGGACGATCCAACTGGATGAATAGGTGTGTGTCAACTCTCGCTGCGTTAGGCCCAGAGCTGAATGCATATTTTACCAGTCACATCCCATGGATAGGCCTGCGGAAGGAACACTGTCAGGAACGGAAGCGGCTAGGAGCAGCATGGTGGTACAGACCTTCCCAGCCGTAGCCAAACCACTCTCAACGCTGGAGAGCAGAGTCGTGACGATACCAAGCACAGAAGCAGAATTGAAAAGACGCATGATGATAAAATGACTAGGCAAGATAGTACGTTCCAATGACCATCTGGTATTCCCAATGCTGACTTTATACTCATCCTCCCCTCGGTACATAGCAGAGCACCCGAGCCATATCTGATTGAAGACGGGTAGCGTACTGGTGATCCTACCTGCACATGTTCCAGAGGTAGATGCTAATCAGCAGTTCTTTGCCTTCTATCATTGTTGGCCGCTGTCCGCGAACAGGGTATTAGGCCTTCGCATCTGCCAACGTCGTGCCTAGGTTCCGCAGAATACTGTAAGCATGTCACTGCGTAGGCCGCGTGTGCTAGGTACACGGAGCTTGCACGTCGAATTGTCATTTTTTATCAGCCTTCAAGTGCGGATAGTGGGCTATCAGACCAGGAAGGAGTCTTGTGGGTAGGTTATCTGGGGAAAGGTGGCGGAAAGGCGAGGAACGGCAACAAGAGGATGGTGCGTTTCTCGAAAACGAATGTCTATGCTGGCACTGATATCTTGACAGATGTAAGGCGGCCTGTTATAGCTGGCACTTGACAAGACGACAATGAGGTTAGGGCCTGAAAACGCTAGGGCTACAATTACATGGCGAACATGAAGTTGCTACAATTGCTTTCGTCAACGCCACCGGGCGGCCGGGATGCAAGTGTGACCATGCTATGAGGCATCAATTATATGGCCGTTACTGACATTAGCCTACCTCCCCCCAACTTCCCTCCATCAGCAAATCTCCAGCTCCGAGACGCATTGCAGATAAGGCGAGAGCCTGCCAGAAGCCGAGGGTGGGAACGAAGCACTAGAAAGCCTGCGACCGAGGCTTTATCTCAGCATCCAGTCGTTCGTCCCATCGATACAGCTCTGTTGCATTCTTCCATCGGTCACGACTACCAGAACGTGCCTCTTGTACACCCGCAAATGTATTTTTCGAGCCCTACAGACTCGGGCTATGCCGGTCACTGGTTTTATTCTCCAGTCCCCACGTTGATGGATCGGTGAAGGGTTAGGAGCCAGCGACGATGTTCCACGAATCTGACTATGCCGGAGAGATTTTCCTTGTGGAAAATGAGACGATGACTCGTCGAAACTTAGTGTCTCCCAACAGGCAATCAAACTGACGCAGAAAGGATTCCTAGCGAGGGGTACCGCAGACGAGGAAATGGGACACACCGAATCAGGCAAATATGCTTATGTTAGCGCAGCGAGCTTTCTTGTATTGTAATATTACTCCTTCTACATGAACCCCTCAGGGTCGTTGAATCGACACCCTCTTCTAGCTGCAGACAAATCGTCTGCTAGTATTTCTCCTGATGCGGTACGCGAAAAAACCTAATGCTTTCTGTGTGAATCTACGAGCCGAGACGCTCGTTTCTTGCTTTCTCCCGTCACACAAATCTCGTCTCACAATCTCAGAGCACATGTTTCCGAATTTCTCATGGAGCGCACTTTATACATCGCAATTTGGCGAAATATGGACCATCTTCGAATAGATGCATTCAGTGACCCCCAAGTCAAATTTAAGCAGGTAACAGAGCTGGGGCGGAAGGTATAGTGAGGAAAACTATAAGTGCTATCTGATATTTGATAATTTACGTGTAACGATGGAGAACAGGAGTATAAATGAAGCTGGAAGAAGGAAGAATTAGTTGTCGATTAGGAACCCTCGCACATGAGGCTGCGACAATGTTCCGCCATCTGATCGTGACAACATGCGAAGCTGGCATCAATCTTGACTTGCTTAGCGACATCGACATCGACATCGATTTGGACGCCCCCCAACGAGCGATGAAACATGTCCAGAGATGAATCTCAGAGGGGCTCGAAGCAGGTCGGGAAATGTGCCACACCGGATTAGGCAAACGTAGTTTGCACTGGCTCCGGTATGGCAAGGTTTCTTGGTTTGTAGTTCGGTCCCTTCTGGAGGAAGCCGAGGAATGAATGAAGCGAGACATCGCTTCTATCGAGTGCAGAAATCGAGCCGGGGCCGCTTTTGGAATAGCTCCGCGTTGAGCCTATATCGCGGGAGGGTGAGCTGTGTGGATCTGCAAACTCGACTTCGCTTGGTTGAGAGTGCCTTCTTACCGTCCCTTGATTCCACTGCCTTCGAATGGGGCAGAAGACAAGGACGAGTGCATATCTGCAATACCTGTCAGCATCTGGTTCTTGACTCAAAACACAAGTATCGCACGTACATGCGGCCAATGATGAACAAGCTAGAAAGCCCAGGGTAGCAAAGTTTAGTTTACAGCCACGCCAAAGTGGAAATGAATGCTTACAAGACGATCTGCAGGGTGTCAGATGGACGGACGAGGAAAACGGTGAGATGAGACACTATCGCGATGGCAAGAGGCCCTGTCGGTAATTCGATGTTTGCTGATCTTGTTTGATGTGCGAACTGTAGTTGTTCAAGGTGAGTTCTCTTGCTAAGTTACAGCAGCTGTGACCACTTACCAAAACGGCGGCGGCGACTGATGAGCCAAATTGACAGAAAGCGAACTGTATGGTAAAGATTGTCAGCGAACGGCTTCTCAAAGAAAATGATACTCACGAGAAAAGCAATGGCAGCTGTGCTTGCCAACCTGAATGAATATGGAAGACCTTCCTGATGCCCGCGATGAAAGGTGCTGCATCGTATACTTATGAGATAGCACCTAGTAGAGCTCGAAGTATCCACACCTCAAAAAGACGACTTGAGCTATCAGTGCCACTATAGATCACGTTTAGTGAACTCGTCTTCAAGAGAGGGTGTTATACACCAACCAGTTGAGTTTATCACAATCATGGCCGGAACAGTTACGGTATAATCAAGCCAAGAAGAGTCGCTGCCACCACGGGTGACCAAGGCGGACCATACGCCATGGGTGATAAACCCAATACCTACAATTTCGACGCAAACTACAAGGTAGACTGCGTTTCATCAGTCAACGGCATGGTCCCGATAAACCGTACAGCTTACTGGATTTGTGCACAACGTCCGAGGCTTGCCATTGAGTTATCGCGAACGGGCTCTGAGACGCCTCTGAGCAGGACGTCTGACCCTTTCTAGCTGTAATTCGCGAGTCTGTTTAGTCCTTGCCCTTTGAGGGATAGGTGCCACTCACCAGCAAGCGATAAGTTGACGCCAAACAGTAGGAAAGCCAAGAGAGCCCCTATTAGCTGTTGAGCCTGTCAGTGAGTCCCTTCAGTTGGTTTATGATAAGCCACCTACGATCGGCCCAGGCCCTGTGCCACTGTCATGCTGTTCAGCGTTTGTACTAGTGGCTGAGTGCTCAACAGACTTACGTATCGACCTCCATGAGCTTGAAAAGGTTGGAGCAGGTGTCCGTCTTTTAAGCGACGCGTATTTTGCCAGTAGCAAGGGAAGGGCGTTTTGAATGACGCGCTTGGTAGTCGAACAAGTGTTTAGGAATCTGAATGTGGGCTCGCGCTTTTGACCAACAACGAGCAAACCCCATCATTGGTGGCTTCCATACTCGGTGTCAATTAGATTCAGCCTCGAGGCACAAAAAAAAATTTTGAAGCGGGACTTCTACATAGAAAGGTAGTCTTCCTTCGTAAAAATTGCATGCACGATATTGGCTTTTCCCTTGATACTCAAACGAAGCCATTGGAACTCACTGATTGCGCTCTCCGTCTCGGAATGAAGGAGCAAGGTCGCGCTCTACTCTGCCCCTACCCGCTCTTGCTTTGGCGGCCGGCCAAAAGGCAGCCAATCGAGCAGCCATGCCATTGGTACCCCTTTCGGAGCTTTTCATCAAGTAACATGCCAGAACCTCCAACCTCCTCATTCAATTCAATGTTGCCGGTGGCGATGGAAATCGACATGTAAGGCCATTACTTCAAGTCTTCCGGAGGTAGCTAACCGGTTGGCCGTATACCGTTTCGAGTTTGTATTGGGAATGCAGAGTGGGGATCTTGGTAATACTGAAAGGGCGAGGCAATTGGGATACGACATCGAATGCGATGACCTGCCAGCTCACCACAAAGATGCCACAGCGACGAATGTACCAACGCACCCTTCGACCATTTGTGCGCAGTTCGCCAGGATATGCTAGAAGCATGTATCGACTCGGATTGGACTTTGCTCCCAGATAGCAATGGCACCCTCGTCAATATCGCGAACGCCATGTTGGATAATTTACCCACCGAACCCCAGTGCGGCAGAGCAAGGCGGTCCCTTGTGAATGTTGGTCAATCCCTTGATGTTTGGAACTTTGAAGCTGAGCGCTCTCACCAAGCTTTCTCAGCCAGACCCGAATGGAGAGTGTACCCATCGGCTCTGGTTCTGGCCCGAAAGAATCCAAGTCGTGTACAATGGAATAGAGGTGCCCCGGATGCTCTGGTCAAAATCCAAAATCCATCCAGCCTTCATGACCCGATCCACGCACGCCTTGATGAAGGCTCGCGACGATGAATGTGATCGTTTTACCAAGGTCGACCTGACACTGGAGGAGCGTCTGGAGATGGAGAGCGTCCTAACGAGACTGTATTCTGTATTCTCACAAGTCGTCACGTATGCATTCCCCAGATTCTGGGTTGAGACAAAGTTACCAAACCGCCCCAAGATCATGGTCCGCTTGCCTGATACACAGGGAGGACAGGCAGAAGCAGCCGCCGATGGGGGCAACAACCCCGGGTCCGCGTAGAATTATTGAAGTGGTCCTGCTTTCTAGAAGCCATGATATGGTTCGTTTTCCTACTCAGCCGTAGTTAGAGATAAGCGATGTACATGACCTTGCCTATGGGTCCTGTTGCTTTTATCGAATCCTTGACGCTTGACGGATTGAACGCACCATTCATCGGTGTTGACTGAGCCTATCCTGATTGGAAATGGAAGTTTGGGGAGAAAGCAGAGTGATAACAAGGTGATAGTACCATTGCCATAACCAAAGGTATATATATATATGTTTCGAGCTAAAACACACTCGATACCGCTCAGCCGCTCAGCCAATCTCGGCCTCCCGCAACCGCAAGTGTTGCCTTATCATGAACGCAGGTCAAGTTGCCGCCGCAGGCCCGGGCCCGCTCGACCGATCCAAGCTGTGCGTGGAGCTAATGGAGCAACGTCAAAGGAAAGGGCGAGAATTGGTAACATTTAGATGCTGACAATTAGCGGGTGGACGGCAGGGGTCGTTGCAGAAAACGGTCAGGTCTGTAGAGTGCAAGGAAGATCGCGCCGGCCAAAGAAGACCAAAGGAATTGGATAGCAAAAGAGAGTGATAGTCCCATCCAGGATAAAAGCGTAACCAAAGTTCTGTGCGCGTTCCGAGCTACAAGCACGCCCTATACCAAAATCACTCAACCTCTCACAACCCCGACACTAATCTCCGGTCCTCCAACCTCACCAACCTCTCTGAATTCTTTATACCCTCCCAAAGCGCCTACACATTTTTCCCATACCCACTTGGTGAGCGCCAAAACATCATCGTCTGCCAGATCAGGCTTGACGTGCAATTGAAGAGTGACGACGAGCTGGTCAGGTTGCGCCTTGCTTTGCGGGATCCGAGAGCCAGGAGCGGGTGAGGATATTGACGAGGCGGAAGAGGAAGAGAGAGAAGCGGCACTGGCTGTGAGTTGCCAGATGTGGGGAGCGGGAAGGTGAAGAACGTCCGGGTGACGCTCGATCTGGGAGAGTATTCGTTAGTTGCTGGGAGAGTTTTGGGTACAAGTGACTCACTTCACGCATAGCCCTCAAGAAACTCTCCATCTTGCCGCTGGGTAGACCTCTCGGTGGACTCGTCTGGAGCAGGACTGCCCCGAGGACCACACAAGCCCGATAAGCGACGTTGAAAGTGACAACCGCGATGAGTGAAGAAAGGCAGAGATCAGCGAGACGATGGTGTTCACTAATGTGCGTTTCAGTTGGCTTCGAACTTCATGATGCTGTAGTCAGTCAGTTGCGCTCACCTAGGGACACCCAAAGCAACACCCATGATCCCGACGCAAAATGCCATGGGCCATACGGCGTAGGGGTTAGTGAGGATCGCCAACAGGGGATGGCTAGGCGGAGGTTCGATAAACGAGTTTGCTCTCCGGTTTGAGCGTGGCTGGAAGGGTTGCAAGATACCCCGAAGGAGTGCATGAGGCGAAGGCATTCGATTACCTGCGACTGCAGCGAATGTCAGCCAATCGTTCTACTACGCAGTCGAAAAAAAGCCAGGGAACGTACGATTCACGAGTCTTGCGTTGTTTTCGTAGACCAGTGCTGTGCCAATGAGAGACAGAAGGGTCGAGAAGAGGATAAATAGCGGAAATTGAATTCTGAAATAGGGGAGGGTAAGAAAGAGAAGTTGAAACAGTAAGCGGAGAACGTACGCTGCATGGCCACCACGTTCCTCGTCCCCGCTATGGTGATGGTGTCCCTCGCCACCTGCAGAGAGCAAAAGATGCTCAACAGTTTCTTTGCAGATATAGACGCCTGAGAACATGAGGTACACGGCCTGAGAGAAGAGGTAGAGCGTTTCGTAGCGGCCATTCCTAGCAACAATGTCAGCGCTCAATTTCCCAGCCAAGGCGAATCTGGATGCTCACCCATACGGTCTGGTAATCGCCACCTTCTCCCCTCCCCTTGTCAAGCTAGCCGCAAGTCTCCCAGGCAAGACACACCCAACACCTACACCAAAACTATCAAAAACAATCCAATATCCCAATCCCGTCACGCTCAGACTGCCAATCTGCTGGCCAAGCACCCAAATATAGGCGCCCAGTGTAAACTCTGCGATACCAACCAAATTTGCATAGGGTGCGCTCGGTGGTGGTTCGGCATGAGAGTGCCCGTGTCCGTGTAAGCCATTCATAGATGCTGAAACGGGCACGGCACTGTACGGTGCGTCTCTGCCTGTCGCACCAGGCTTGGCACTCTCCGGAAAGGCAGAGATGGGGACCCAAGGTGACATCGGCGTCGGCGTTGGCTGCGTATGCAGTTCACTCCCTCGTGAAGGTGGGAGGCTCCCACTTCCAGGTTCAAGGAACGAGAAAAAGTTGTGCGACATTGAATGTTTATGATGGTGCCCTCGCTTCTTGGCCCTCGGGATCTGCTCTTCCATGGGCGGCAGCTCCGAGTTGTTGTTCAAGAGCTCGGGAGGTGGACGAGAGCCAAATTTGAAGCCTGCGCCGAGAGGTGTGACGGGTGGGTTGTTGTTGCTACCGCCATTACCTCGCGAGTACTTTCTTGAACCTGGTAGGTTGACGCTGGAGCCAGCAGAGGGGATGTACGAGCTGGGTACTTCGAGTTCTTGTCCTTCCTCGTCCAGCGCTTCATGCGTTCCATTCGTATCAGCATCTCCGTCTTCGTCAATCGCAGAGGGCACCTGGCCAGGTCTTGGGAAGAACACTGAGAGATTACGCGAGTGCATACGGGAGTGGCGCCGTTTGTGGTGGGCTGCGGCAGTGGCAGGGCTGATGCCGTTGACTGGTGAGGTGGGCGCTGGGGGTGGGGGTGGTGGTGTCCCAGAATCGAGTGGCAGGTAGGGTTCACTCCCGCTGGGTGATGGAGGTCCAAAACCCGGGTTTGGGGAAGGCGGTCCCAATCCGAATCCCATGCCCATATTCGGCAGAGTTGTAGACGAAGGTAGAGCGTTCGGCCGGTCAGGTGAGTGTGGAAATCCGTTGGAGAGAGCGAGTGGCGAAGGAATGGCAGAATAGTTGGCTGATATTGAACGTATCCGGGGTTGGGAGGTTGGAGCGAGATTTGATTGTGGGCCATTGCCTCCAGGGAATGCGAACCTTAGAGAGGTTGGCGAAGGACTTGGGAAGCCAAAATTTGGGTTGGACGTTGTTCCATTTGTGCCGTTGCTTTGCACGGATGGTCCGAATGTGTTGCGCAAGGGACTCAGGGCAGGCCCAGTGGACAAGGACGCGCTGCGTGAGTGGCCCAGGCGCGGTGGTATACGAGTCCGTGTAGGGGAGTTTCGGGGAGACGGTGGCGCCCCAAGACCTATGGCAGACTGGCTAGACTGTGCCTGAGTTTCTTCATCAGGCGGAGATATCACGACAACGTTTTCGTTGGTTTCTGCGTCCATGTCGCTCGAACTGCTACCTTGTCGAGTACGCAAAGGCTAGTAATGAATTATTTGTGGTCTGAGCTATGAAAAATTCATTCAACTTGTAAGAGTCGGGCAAAGATTTGACTTACCTGGGCAATTGTTATCAACTCCTGCGTCGGAATGTGACTCTTCAACTAGCAACCTGATAGATAGCCTTTCCCAGTGCTTCACACAAAGAAGGCCGCTCGGTGGTGCCCTTCCGAAAGTCCGATGACCCTGAGCCTATTGAACTGAGCCTGCCAGATGTTGGCTCTGCTTGAGATAATGCTGCTGAGCGGCGTGTTTCAATTGAAATGTGGAGCAATATCCTGCTCTTTAAGTCAGCGCTTATGCCTTTAAGATAGAGGTTCAGCCCAGATGATCACCAGAACGAGGGACTGGGCAAGGATAGACAATGGGAACAACGAACGGACGATGTGGCGGATGCCCAAGCCTTTCGGGGACTGCACCGGTAACGTAGCCCATACACGTGATGGGCGCTATCAATTAGTGATGGCGCATCAAGTTCGGGGCTGAGGGGCTTGCTTATTACCCTTCGTCGGTATACCGTGAACGGAAGCGACGCGGAATGTAGGTTTGGAACTCGGCCTTATGATGACTGGTTGGAATATATTATCGTGGCTGATGATAAAATAAGATCATGATTTAGAGAATGAGACCTCGACTGAGAGTTTATCCTGCCCGAGACGACCCAGCTCAGGAAATCTACGCTCAACCTCACTCTTGACCCGGGAACACTCTTCCCCACGAACGATTGCTGTAGATGATATACCAGGTTCAAGATCACTGATGGCAATCTCGACCTGCCTCAGTGAGCAGAAAGCTGAACGGCTGCTCATGACTGAATCCAGTCGATGGAAGAAGTTTTCCGTAGCCAAGAAGCTGGTTACTGGCCATGGCTTCAGTCCGAAGACGAAGACAAATGGATGAGGGAGCGATATGTTTACTTGTAGGACTTGTAGGACTTGCAGGGGAGATGGTGGCCTCTGGGTCGCAAGTTGTGTAAGCCCGTTGAGAAGAGCGTCCTCGGTCGCGGAGCCACGGACCGTGTGGTGAGAGAGCTTGGGCCTCAGAGTGAAGCCAAGTGTGGTTAGAGATTGATATGGCGTGAAGTTGAATATGAGCGACAACCGTTTGATGAACTCTGGTCGCGGAGTGAAGTTTGCATGCGGTTGGAGCTCCTTAAATGGCATATATTGGTGGCTGATTTGAAGCGTCTGTACATCCCGGGCGCACGTTTCGTGGAGGCATTGGAAGTACAGTTTCTCCAACGCGATCTCCTCTTCATCCCAAGGGATCGACTACTCGGACCTCTCAAGATGAAGGCGCGTTACTCTGGAAAAACTGAGCAGTTGACACTGTTCCCCATCTGCGGTTTGATCCTGAGCCCTTTTGTGGGCGTGGAGGAGGTACACCCATGCTTGATGAGAGTGAGAGAGGGAAAGCTCTAAAAGGTGCGAGGCGGGTGCTCCTTGAGGGGTGTTATCAAGGGGATACAATGCAGGAATCTGATCCAACAGGTGTATTTCGTCGACACCGGCGCCCACCCCCAAAGTATAAGTACGCGGATAATGGATGCGGTGTAGCGAGAGACTGCGGATCTGGTGAAAGTAGATGAAAGGAACAATCGGAATCGCAACAATACAGTCCAGCTTGATGGCGTTCACATGAGGCCTTGCACAAAGGTCAAGGAATGCAATCTTGAAGTCGGGCGATACATCGTCCCAGAGTATCTGCCCTTCCCAGAACCCCCTTCCTTGAAGCGAGACAGCCCTGACCGATAAAAGAAGTGTAAGGATGGTGATAGGAGCTGTTGGAGTGTGCTCAAGCCAAGGGTCTCCGGGATCGCCTTGTGCAGTGGCTGGCATAATGCCTGTGATGTCAAGGGCCTCGACGCACGTAGAGAGATCAGGCCGTCGTTGGAAGATCTCGAGGAGCCTCTGGCATCGCTTCCCAGGATCAGAGTCCCCGACGTGGATCCTTTTGAAGAGTAAGGAACTAGCAGAAGACGACCAGTCGCTATCCACTAGCGCAAGAATTTGAAGGGAAGTGGTATCCTCCTCGAGCTCCTGCGCAATCGAAAGCCTCAATTCGTGAGGAAGATAGACCATTGAGGGTTTGGCTCGGTTACTTGCGACTTGGGGGTTAGAAGGAAAGGGAGGTTCATAGCCATCAAGCCGCCAAGTGCCGTGGGCATCATTTGATGCTTGGTTGGAAGCTTTAGCTTTAACGCCCGTGGTGGCGAACATGGTCGTTTTGCGGTCTCTCACGGTAGACCAGCAAGACGGTTTGAGTCGCATCCTTCGTGTATCTTTTGGCAAGATACCATTGAAATTTCCCTTTGACATAGCCTCCGTGAGCAACGAAACAGGACAATACCCACCAACCAGAGAGTTAATATCTATGATTCTATTCCTAACATCGTCAAAGTGAGGCAGATAGAGTTACTGCTTTTCCACGACCGTGCAATACAAACATATAGATGCTTTGTTACTCATGTCGAATAAGGAAGAAAGATTCACAGCAGTGGTTGGCTTAAGATCTCGTCCTGTGATCGTGTACACATGACCTCTGGGAGCAGCCTAAGTAACCTGATGAGGCCCGTTGGCTCTCTTTCGGCTTGTTGCCCAACTTGACCCTCGAAGGCTTCTTGGATGACTAAAGCCCACTCTTGTCCCAGTGCCGCAGATGCGTAGACGAACACAAGAAACCCCCTGGACGCTCGAGTGAATGGACGATGACAACTGCAGTTCAAGCCTTCCCCCACTGCCGCTTGAATGCCTACTCAAGTCAGCTTGACAAGAAGATCCATGATACTGGGATGACTCACCACTGCGATAGACAAGATATCTCTCGAGTGCGGACCCAGCCTTGCAAACCGTCCTTCTACCTCTCGCTTGAGATCAGCCTCGGCTTGGAGAGGATTATTAACATGAACGAGGACGTTGACAGTGACCTTGACCTGTCGCAAATTGCCAAAGCTCGAGGGATCGCCCAAGACCTGATCCATCCTGGAAATTAGACGCTCTGTACTCATGTACTTGTCGATAGGCTTGAAATTGGGTCTAGGGGTGATGACGAAAGGCCCAGTGAGGCTCAATTCGAGGTGGATGGTTTGGAGAGGAGTGGGTGGACTCTGATTAGCGAGTTGCACGAGGCCTCTGATGAGGGCGTTCTCGGTTTCGGAGCCCTTCTCAGTGAGGTCGGAAATTACAGGCCTGAGGAATAGATGAAGGGTCGTAAGGGCTTTGTATGGTGATAAGTCGAAGATACGGGACATGTGATGCGCAATCCCTGGTGGTGGTATTCGAGGGACGCCGGGTAAACTTGAGAGACTGCCTGGAGCGAGAACCTCAAGGGGGCTCTCTTGGAGTGGGGTATAACTATGCTTGATATGCAGCCCCTGCACGTTCATGGCAGATGAGTTGTGGATAGTCTGCCAATATTGCTCTTCCAAGGCGATCTCTTCGGGCCTGGCGTTAATCGACGGCTGGGAGGTTTCTAACCAGAGGTCCTTGACTTGAAGCAAGTCCAGCAAAGGGGCTTTACCGGGATCGGGAGCTTGCTGCTGAGCTGTCTTGAACGCATTAACGAGCTCTATCCAAGCTCGAGGGGAGCTGGATAACGAGAGCTTGGGGAGCGGCTGGAATGCGCCACGAGGGTCGAGAGGATACGGAGCCTCGATCTGCATCTCCGGTCCATCGTTCAAGCTGGGAAGCTCGAATAGGTCTGTAGATGGGTGATTTATGCGCTTTAGAGAGATGTGTCCAAGATGATGGAAGCGTATGAATGGGGCGAGCGGAAAGGCGACGATGTCCGCAAGCTCTATCTCTCGAGTCTCCGCTCTACCGCACATATCGAAGAATGCGGCCTTGAATCCAGGGGATACACTACCCCAGTAAATCCGCTCAGATCCTGAGCCCTTTCCCTGAAGAACTACTGTGTGGATGGAAGAAAGAAGGGAAAGGACCTGAATGACAGTGGGTGTGGGGCGCATAAGCCAGCCTTCGTGCTTTGCGCCAGACCGTGGCCTTAGCAAAGACGTAGCGTCTGTGAAGCTGATAGTTTTCACCAATGCCAATATGCTTGGCCGAGCCTGCGAAATCTGTAGAAAAGCGCCGCATTGTTCTTCAGGATCGCTGTGACCGCTGATGTAGACAGACTGGAACAGCAGTTTCCTAGCGGGAGATCCCCAGTAGCTGTCTACGAGGGTAAGAGATTCGAGGGAGGAGGTGTCATCCCCCAGTATTTCCACAATCTCAGACCTTAGCTCGGGTGGAAGGTCGACCATGGTGGTTCAGTATCAACATGGCCAAGGGGCGGTGAGAATGTCAATCCGCATAGGGGCTAGTATCACCTAAAGAAGCGCCCGGCGATCTTTGCGGACATTCGACGGTCGCACTTTGCTCTTCGACCACCACCACCACCACCACCACCATGCCTCTGAGCTTGGAATAGGTTTTAAATGCATTGACTGTTCCATGGCTCCCAGAAATGTCCAAGTCTTGCGCTTCGCGACATATCGAGATGTACTTGAGCTTCAACTTCTCCACAAACCTTGTCTTTTATGCGTCACATGCGTGATGCGATTGGGCTGCCCACATTTGCGTTCGTTCGGGCAGGTGGGGGCAGGAGCTATACTTGGCAATGGCCATTTGCGAGGTGTGTCTTTACAAGCTTCTTGCTGCATTTGTGCTTGACAAGGACTCTGAGAAGGCCATTTCGTCTTCTTATACCACGCGCAGAACCCACTGCTTACATGAAGTCTTCTGGCCCTGTCCATCAGGCTTCTTATCTTGGGCACCAATACAACATCGCTGGACGTCGCTCTAAGGGCGACCACTTAGACTCGCATGAAGCCAATGGTTAGCACTCTAGGTCCAGGAGTTCTGGCGCTACTGTTCAAGCTGCTCTTGCGCGACTGCCAAGTAGTATTCAGGCGCCCATAAGACGGGGTTCCAAATGGCTCAAGTGGACCGCTGGCTTGTCGAGTTTCGGAACCAGTAACAGTCAATCAGGTAATACTTCTCGTACGATTACCGAGGTGCTTCTTCACATCCTTCAGCCTTGGTAAGTCTCGAGCGATTGTCATGCGCACTCAGACCATGCGTGCAACCTAATGCCCATATCACAGTCCACGGATTCTTTTCGAACACACGACCTCAGGAAGATGTCATTCCGAAGCTCACCTCAAGCTCAAGAGCTCCCTCCCAGCTCGCTATGACGGTATTTCCTGGGACCCGAAAGGCGACCATACAGCATTACTACATTCATCTACCCGACAAGTGACTTCTTCGCTTCTGTCGATGACAGGAGTTTTGCTATCCCGACACTGAATGCAAATTTCAGAAGGCTTTGATCGGATTCGTACAGGCGCTCCATCGTGTCAGAAGCACCTCCCGAAGAAGCAGAAGAGCCGAGGATGTGGCATGCGCTAGGTCGGCTTCGCCATGAACTAACATTGAGCAAAGTTATATTAAAGGCCAGCAAGACCAGGCAGGTGGTTTTTTGTCGCCCGACCTTTCCCTCTCTTACCAACCCTTCCCCTTTCTCTGCTCTTTCTCAGAGATGGTTCTTCGGCGATTTGTCGTTTCGGCTGCCTTAGCCAGCACCGCGTTTGCAGGTCTTGTTCAGAAGCAGGACCTAGTGGTTCCACCTGCGTTTGCACCCTACAAGGATGAGGTCAAGAAGATGTTCACAGATTCGTATGGGGAGTACAAGTGAGTATCATCCCGTATCCCGAGGATAGAGCTAAACTTGTATATTTTCAGGAAATACGCATGGGGTCATGATGACCTGAACCCTCTAACAAATAGTGAGTAGTCTATTGCCCTCAACTTGGTCTCAATCTCACGGGCCACCCCCTCTAGCTTCCGGTGATGGTCGCAATGGCTGGGGTAAGAGAAAGAGACACGCACCTTGCGATAGCGTCTGAACTTCATTATAGGGGCGGCAATTGTCGACTCGCTATCCACGATGGTATGGTTCTTAAGCAGCTTTGATTCGCTTCTGGTACTCACACTCGCCTTTGGTAGCACATCATGGGACTCAACGTGAGTTTAACACTGCTTCTAATGCGTGGGCACTTGTTCATGCTTCACAGGACCTCTTCGACGAGGCAGTAGACTTCTCCACCAAGATCGACTTTACTAGATCGAAGATTCCCAACCAGAGAGTCAGGTAGGTGTCTCCAATGGAAGATCAAGGAACGCTTGGTTAACTCGGATTGCAGCGTTTTTGAGACCACCATTCGATTCCTCGGAGCTCTTGTCAGCGCTTTCGAGCTCAGCGGTGGGCAAAACCGTGCCCTGATCGACAAAGCCGTAGAGCTCACCGACAAAATGGCTTATGCTTGGGTCGATGTACGTTTTATCCGTGCTTACCCTTCGATCGCCTTTGAACGAATGCCTTTAGGACAACGATATCCCTTACGGATTCTTGAACTTTACAGACAACACTTTCTTCAAAGATAGAGTGCGTCATCCTGCTTTTCTAGCTGCCTCAATGTCTATACTAACAGCATCACTGTCAGACTAACATCGCCGAAGCTGGAACTGTATGTATTACCTCTGTTGACAGTTTATCTCGCAAATCACTGACAGGGGATCCTCGTCTAGCTTCTTTTGGAATGGGAGACGTTGTCGAAGCACAGCGGGAACCAGACGTATGCAGATCTCGTCCTCCGATCTCAGCGCCGTATCGCCACACTTGTAAGTAGGCGAGCTAGCCCGATTATGAGGCTGAATCGTTGACGCGAGGTCCCCCATAGCCGCCACCTCTCCCAGGTCTTGCAGCCACTTACGTCGACCCCGATCTGGGCCAGTTTATCGGAGGCTACATTGTCAGTATCCCTTTTGGCTCACACAGGCAGCACAAACAGCTTACATTGGCTTTGAAAGACTTGGGGAGGAGCTTCCGACAGCTACTATGAATACTTGATCAAGCATGCTCGTCTAACCAACACCGACGACCAGCTCTGGGCAGATTCCTGGTCAACTGCCGTCGATTCTTCCATCAAGTACTTGAAGAAGGTATGTACTTGCCTTTTCCCGTAATTATGCCGACACTGATGCCTGGCCGCTCTGCAGACGTCGACTGTCGGTAACTGGACATATCTAGCCGACTATGATTCGAATAAGAAGATTCGCCACGTCAGCTCCCACCTCGCCTGCTTCCACGCCGGAAATTGGATCTACGGTGGAAAGCTCACCAACAACCAAACCATCGTTGACTATGGCTTGGAGCTCTTGGAAGGTTGCTGGAACACGTACAACAGCACTGCGTATGTCGTTTCACTCATCTCCCACTACTTCCTTGCTCACCCTTTCTCTTGCAGATCCGGAATTGGCCCAGAGTCCTTTGGCTTCATCTCGGAAGAGGGAGAGTTCAACGGCGACACCACCCCCATCACCGATGCTCAACGTGCATTCTACAACGAGTCTGGCTTCTACCTCCGCAGTTCTGCCTACATCCTTCGCCCGGAAGTCCTCGAGTCGAACTTCTATGCCTGGAGGGCCACTGGGGACACCAAATACCTGGGCCGGGCTGTCCATGCCATCAATGCATTCAACACCGTTCTGAGGACGCCCAGTGGTGGTTTCCCTGGTCTGGATAACGTTGATAAGCCAGACGGCAAGAAGCTCGATTATACCGAGAGTTTCTGGTATGCTGAGACGTTGAAGTATTTGTGAGTTCTATTTCCTTCCGGGTGTTTGGGACTCTGGACCATGTCCTCGCGCCTCCATCCACCTGCCCTCCCCCTTATCGTACGATGACTGACGATGCCATCGGAATAGGTATCTCACCTTTGATGACCCCAAGCACATCAGCATCGACGAGTGGGTATTCAACACCGAAGCTCACCCATACAAGGCTCCCCCACCAAAGGATGTCTACGGAAGCGGAAACCTTATCGTTCCCACCCAGTCCTTCCGCCTTCGAGGCCCACCAGTCGACAACGGCGTTTTCAGCGCGAGAGTTGGAAGCCCCACCAGTGCCCAGAGGATCATCGATACCTTCAACTAAACGTTTCACTAGGCTTCAGTACATGAGATAAGTTATTATTAACCTGGGCATACATATCACACTCCTTTTTTCTTTTTCACTCTGGTTCATCAGCATGCGGAAGTAGTTGCAAATAATTTATTCAAGTAATGGAATACTTGGCTGTTATGCTGGACTTTTCGACTCAGTGAGAACGGCTTGTCAGCCATGCAGACTTGAGCTGGAAGCTAAATGCCCAGGAGCCTGCACCAGGTCCCTCCAGAGTAGTATAGCCCCTATTCCCGGTGTTCAAATAGAAAGCCGCGTGAGATCGAAGAGTGCAGGACCTTGTGCAACCTTGCTTCGAAACCACCATGTCCACTTCCAGTTCAACCCGTTTTCACTCGAATCCTGATATCCTAGCAGAGATATGCGAGTTTCTTTCGTGCGACGATGACGACTATGTCCGCGAAACACCAGAAATCAAGGCCAGCCGGACGCATCTGGCGCGACTTGCACGAACTTGCACTGCGTACCTGGAACCAGCACTCGATCGGCTTTGGAGGAGTCTGGATACACTATTTCCTCTCCTAAAAACACTTCCTGCCTTTGTCAAGACAGCCAGTGGTACACACGTGAGCGATTGGCTTCCATACAGACCCAAGTTTCTAGCTGATAACAGTGCAGGTAGTGAGAGGCAACGTCACACAAGCAGAATGGGATCGCTTTGACTGGTACGGTCGCAAGGTTAGGCGATTCACCTATACCAGCGACCCCGTACACCTGGACATTGCAATGCATGTCTACTTCCGCCTCGCGCAGCTCCGTCCGAGCTCTCAGCCACTCCTTCCATGTCTGCACCAACTCCGGTGCCCGGAGATCTCACAGAACGACTTCCTGATCTCAGGGGTCTGTCTGTTCTTCACCCCGTCGCTTCAGAGCCTAGAGTTTGGTAGCATCACGGGTGTTGAGGATAAACTCACTGGGACCTTCCTTTTCACAATCCAGATGGATGGTGCCCAGCTGGAGAACCTCGTGCTGAAAGCCAAGGAGGCCAAGGAAGTTAGCCTAACGCCAGAGACCCTCGACCTCATCCTAGGCTTCGAAAGTCTACGGAGCATAGAACTGGAAAAGATGGGTGGGATCATAACCACTCAGTGGCTCCAGGAACTCGGCCGCAAGCCGCGTCTCGAAGAGCTTACCTTGGACCTGACACCAACACCTACGGCATCCACCGTCGCCACCAACCCACCCACACCACTACCAGAACCTGCACTAATCACCGAAGAAATTGGGTTCCGGAACCTCAAATCCCTTATGCTTACCGCCAACTTGCCGTTCACGCTCTCTTTCCTAACTCACACCACTTCTACCACCATCGAAACTGTTGCCGCGGTGACCCATGCTGATACGCCCACCGATCGTTCCGCCTTCATCACCCTCCTCACTACCCGCTATTCCCACTCCCTCAAGTCTCTTGCATTAGTGCATACTCCAGGGCCCGCAGACACCGATTCTGAGCCCGATGTGCCTCCACTCCTTCAACTTGCAGACATTGGGCCTCTTCTCCAGCTTGGGCAGCTGGAAGAGTTCCGGCTGGAAGGATACGAGATGGCACAGATGAACGATGCGAGTGTGGTCAGGCTTGCAAGTGCCTGGCCAAACATCGTCAAGCTGCTACTACCATATGTCCCTGGGGACACCGATCCTGATACGGACGACGAGGGAAGCTCGGAAGCCAGAAGGCCAACCGTGGACTCGTTACGAGTGCTGCGAGAGATGTGCCCCAAGTTGAAGCACGTACGGATACCCCTCGATCTTCTACGGATACCACTGTTTGTCAGGCCTCCGCCGACATTGACACCTTCACCACCGTCATCGGTCCCAAGCCCATCGACGCCCTCGTCACTTGGCTCATCGTTCCCGTCTCCGTCCTCTTCACCACCGTCGTCACCTCAGCTGGACACAATCCCACCGCCCCTTCCCGCCAGCAGTCAACCCCACAGCCCTATTCAAAATCTCCACCGACTCTCCCCTCATGGCCTTGAAAAGCTCACCATCCCGAATGCAGACGACTTGGACCCGCACACGCGACCTGACCACTCGCGAGCTGTACTCCAGTTAGCCCGACATATCGACTACTTCTTCCCGAGGGTTCAGAAAGTGGTCGTGACGGAGCATGAGTCGAGGATGGGAGAGCTCGAGGGGGAGTGGAGTCACTTGAACGATCTAGTCTTGTCCTTCCAGGCAGTCAGAGCGGATCTAGTCACGGAGGAGTTGTATGGATGGTGACACTAGAGTGCAGGCTAATTTCTTGGAAATGGACTTGAAATCTCTATGCGAACTGTACTTACGATCCTACTGCAAAGCTTCGGTTAAAGTTGTTGTATCACAGGTGCATTAAATTCGATTGCTTGTCTGCGTGTCACTGGTGTCTTCCCCTGCCTTGAACTTTTGGCTAAAGCCATATTACAGACTCATTATCTCCTTTTCTTACTTTACCTCACACCTTTCATACTCGATTGCCACTCTCTGCTCTTTCCCCCTTCCTGGAACACTGGTCCAGTGGCCCAATTCGTATTCCCCCATCGCTCAAAGAAGGCCACTGAACCACGCTTCCTCATCGAGTATCCCACTCAAACGGTCCCTCTCTGATCTCTTGGTCTCGAATCCCAGAGATATATCCCAAAGTAAATCCGCATTTTATTCAAACATTGTTTTACATCTTCCACTTCTCCCATTCTAGCGTGTTGAAGCACCCGCCTGAAGTCAAGGGGCCTTAGGAGGAGGCCAGCCAGCAGCTAACCAAGGTTCATCCGACTATGACTTTCCGCCCTTCTTCTTCTCCTTCTCCCGCTCCTTGGCCAACTTCTCCTTCCTGGCCTTCTCCTTGGCGGCCTCGGCTTTTGCGAGCTCGTGCGCTTTTGCGTTGAGACCCAGGCGGTTACGTGCGATCTATGGATTGGAAGGATTGAAAACAAGGACACTCAGCGAGCGTTTGCAACTGAGGGTGGGAAGCACATACCTCGAAAGCGTAGAACTGTATCCGTGTGACTGAAGAAAGAAGAGGATGCGTGAGCGTCGACTCAGGGAAGGAGGAAGGCATGCCTACCGAAAATGGTGTTTCGTTCGCCATATTCGTCCTCGGCGTCTGTCCTGATGAGCGAACCAAAGTTGTAGTCCTTGACTTTGTCCTTGTAGCTGTAGCGTGTCGTTCATCAGTTCTCTGAGGATGGATAGCTCCCAGTCGTGCAACGCACCGCTCGCAAAGGTCTCTCCAACGCTTCTTGCCATCAGCACTCTTCATCCAGTCCTCGTCGATCTTGATGAGCTTGGTGTGAGGTGCCTCTGCAAGTTCGGGGAAGGTAGCCATGGTATCCTCGTAGATTTCATCGTCAAGTCTGATGTGCTCATTAGAGAAGAGCACGAGGAGCAGGAGGTTTGGACGCACTTGGTGAGCTTCAGCTCCTTGGGATCGACTTTTTCCAACAAGTTCCAGTAGGTCTGCATATTTCACAAGGTCAAGGCCAGATTGAGGGCAAGATTCGAGGTAGGTAAAATCATAAGAGTGTTGGAAAGGCAAACTATTGGATCAGGGAAAGAATGATGTGTAGAAGGCGCAATGCGTACCTGAGCTTGCTCAACGGCCTTCACAGCGAACCTGCCTCATCCGAAGGCCAAGTCATGGTTCGAAACGGTTGGCAACATACGGAATGCCAAACCGCGAGGGAGCAGAAGATCCGAGTGAACAAGGAGGTTGCGAAGATTAGATTAAATGAGGACCACAAGTCAGCGAGATCAGCTACAGCAATGAGCTAGCGACACAAAGACGCCTAAAACGCACTGTTTCTCGATCTAAAGTGGTGAAAACGCCTGTTAAGAAACGTCTATGGTTGGGCGTTCATTATCCTCCTCCTCACCTCTATAAGATTCTGAGCATTCTGTGGGTCGAATTTCTGAGGTACAGCGGCTGCCATTTTGGTTTTCAAGAGCTCGGTAGGTCGCAGTCAAATAACAAGAGAGTGTAAATGGACCGGGGTTTCCTATGTATCCTGGTTGATGATGATGGAAGAGTAGCAAGAGGCAGAAAGCCGGTCGGCCGTATGATCACTATGGAATGTCCGTGTAATAATTCCATCAAAACTGACCGGCAACATAAACGCCATCGTGGCCCAATCCGAATCGCTAAAATCCTCGCTAGCACGATGCAGAGCGAGCAACGAGGTTGCTCCGAGTCGACTGACCATGGGCTCATGACCTCGAATCGAAGCCGCTCTTAGCCCTCAGGAGTACGGCATGCCCCTGTGAATCTCATGATCAGAGCAAACCCCTCATCCCGGTGATCATATCCAAGAGTATTGGACTTGTTTCAACTGTGCTCAGAGAAAACCATGATTCTAGATGTGCGTGTGTCTGCCCACAATATAAAACGATGAGGATACTGGCCGATCTGCCATTTCTAAGTGGCGTCAGAAGGGGTATGTTTTTCCCACGTAGCTCGCTTGGGCGCTTATATAGTTTGACATTTCGTGTCAAGTTCGTGTCAGGATCAATAGCAGCTTGCTCTACACCCTCTACCTCTTTCTAAAGCAATAATGTGTTTCAAATTGTTAGCCCCGCGACTTGAACTTCTCTTGATACAAGGGCGAGTTCAATTCATGATTTGGTAGTACCATTGACAAGCTTTGCAGATCCGGCGAAACATTGCTTCGATGCTTCGACTTGCTTCAGATGCATTATATTCTGTCATTTCGACGTTTGAGATACTCAAACCACTTAAGCGCTCTCTCCATTTCTCTCCAACACCTCTTGCGCGTGTTCCTTCGCTTCGTCTGAGACACGAGGGTCTAAGAGATGGAAAGCATTTAGAAGGCACTGGGGTGTGTTGGCAAAAGAGACGTACTATTCACAGTGGCCTTGTAACCTCCTAGAACCCTTCCCTCTTCACCAGCATTGCTCGTGGCTTTCGCACCTCTGGATCGACCATCGTTTCCATAGTCATCGTCGTCTTCCTTCGTGTGCATGTCCATGCCTACATATTCGCCTTTGCCAGAACGGCGGAGGTTGTCAGCTGGGGCGTCACGGACAGCAGAGGGCTGGTCTGTATGAATTTCGTCAATGAAATGAACATGTGACGGGTGATTTATCAAGGTGCGTTATAAGAAGCTACAAGAACCGAACGAAGAGCAGGACGAGACAAACCTTCTGCTCCTGCTACATATTCCTCGTCGCCATGACGCTCCTCCCATATAGAGTTATCGGCGACGACACCAGATGCGTTTCCAGTTGACATTATGAAAGTGAGTGTAAGAGAATGATTTGCTTGGGAGTAGGAGTGTTTGTTGACGAATGTAAGTTGCAGTCTCGGCCAGATTATATACATTTTGAAGCCCTCCACACTACGAAGGACAGTACGTAAAAGTGGATAACAGTCGTCACAACTCACCTCATCTTTACTATCCACTATGATGCATGCCATCGATCGTGAGTTTATGAATACAGGAGAGCCACAACCTTCCCTCGATTTGCCCCTGTATTCGGATCCTCAAAGCAGGTACAGAGCAAAAGGCGAGCATCGCATGCGCCATGCGTTGGCGAGAGTATTCAGTTCTAACAGAAGGGCAGGTTGAGCGAAGAGGGAGTGCAACATACAGGTATGAACGCGCGATGAGGTCACATATGTGGTAGTTTGGACCCTGAGCTGATAGGGGCTAGCGGGAATAGGCGCCCAAGTATGGTCTAGTCCAGCGCTTCTCCATGATGGAGTACTTTGATGCGTAATCCAGTGAAAAGAACCTTATAAGCCTTCACGTATCTCATCAGCCACCGTAGGGCGCCTAGGTACGGGTTCGCAGCACTACTGGTGTTTCTCGGTACTACGATAGAATCTCGAGACCAACTCGAAGCCGGGAGTCCTGAGAATAGTCGGGAGTTGATCGCCTACACTACGAAGCTACACATTAGCATCGCCTCATGTCACACTGCCCCACGTTACTCCTAGGATTGTTCTCCTCTGTAATCCTGGTGTTTTCAAGTTGGACACAAAGGAGAAGGAGATCAAAGGACTTGTCTCTTCGAGATCCAGGGACTAGTGAGAGGAGGTTTGAAACGCACGGTTGTCAAAAACCAATGCGCAGGATGCTAGCAATGGTATTCTTGACTTTGGGAAGCGAAACATGTACCAAGGGAGCGGGTTTGAATACCTGATGAGGGTGAAAGAAGGACTTCAAGACCGCTAAGATGGCTATCAGCTAGCTGCTGGCAGAGAGGTATGCCTGATCAAGCAAATAATGTCGCGCATCGAAGATCGGTGGAAGGAATAGTAAACCACATTTATGAACCTCCCGTCATTTTCTTCACTGATATCATTGGGACAATTTTTACTTCAGGCGTTGACGTAAAAAGGCATCTGCGATAGGGCCAGCGCACATATACCTTCGACTTTCTTCCAGAGTGCAAGGCTGAGATTGCGAGCGCTGTGCTTGCCGCTAAATGCCTCCTGCAAGGTGACGTCGACATGCGTCGAAAAGGTTAGGAGGGCTTGATTGACGTAACCGTGGCCCAGCACTTTGTTTGGATATCAACAACGTCCGCCGAGGTCTTTCATTTCGCCGAACATCTCAGGCCTCATTGGTATGTAAGAAAGGCGTGAAATTACTCCTCATAAATCTGCGCTGAGAGTAGGGGTCGTCAGTGTAAGTGAGCAGTCGTTAAGCATAAAAGGAACGTTTGCATCCAATTTGGTTCCAGATGGGTTACTGACGTATTATTCCCCGATTTCCCGAAGAATTCTGATCGTTAATTTACAGATTGCAAATTCCAATTCAAGGCAAGAACTATCTCATTTCATTATCTTCACTATTTACTGGCCATAGGTGCCACAGGCGAAACGCCCATAGTCAAGATCTAAAGCTAAAGTCTTCATGGGTGCTTGGATGATCGAGTTGCATATAACGGCGCCTTATACTCTAGAGCTTTCCAGGCCTCTGAAAGTACCATGTTGTACTTTGAGAGACCGCCTTTACGTGGAGCGTCCAATGATGTCGTTTCCCCAACTGGTCTGGAAGTCGAGCGATCTGCGATGCTCATATCTCTGGTGCCCTTCATCCGAACGTTCCCTCTCTTGCCCTCGATCTCATGCTCGATCGCTCTTATTGACGCCTCAGTACAGCTGAAGAGAGCTGTCTCTCTGCTCCTACAACGTCAAGCAACACAATTCTGCCATTTCAGGTAGGACGAGTTCCTGTCTTGGCTGATTGTACAAATCTTTCTCCCGTCGTCATTATATTGCAGCTACGACGTAGACGCGTTCGGCTACATTTTCAGCCCAGTCTGCAGCGCAATGACGTTTCGGCCGTCTTCACATGTACAGAGGTTGCCGTGGGGTTGGTCAGTCGGTTTTAGGGTATTTAAAACTCGAAGAGCAATTTGTCCTTTGCCCCAACGTCCTGTCCTTCCACAAATTATCTCCCCGACCGCTTCATATACCACCAGATCTCCTTCTAAAATGACATCCAAGGCCGAACCATTCACCATTAACTTCGCCGGTATTTTATCTCTTCCTAGCCCGATGTCAATGGATAGCTGATCTCGCCCTTCAGGCAAGACCGTCATTATCACTGGCGGCAACCGAGGCATTGGTCTGGCTTTCTCCAGGGCCGTTGCAAAGGCTGGCGCCAACATCGCCGTCATCTACAGGTGGGTCTGGATGGATACGCCGCAGGGAACACCTCGCTGATCTGTGCTCGCCTTTGTCAGGAGTTCTGCCGATGCCCCCGAGGTCGTCAGACAGATTGGGGTGGAATTCGGAGTCAAGGCACAGGCGTACCAGTGCGACGTGTCGGGCGGGGAGGTCGATGCGACCATTGCAAAGATCGTCAAAGAGATGGGTGAAGTTTGCGGTTTGATTGCGGTATGTCACCTCTCGGAAATGATGGTAGGTACAATGGCTAACGATGGTTTCAGAACGCAGGTGTATCCGTGGTCAAGCCCGCCGTCGATCTCAATGAAAAGGATTTCAACTATGTCTATAACGTCAACGTCTATGGCGTCTTCAACACCGCCCGCGCAATGGCCAAGTAAGTTTCTCGTTTCACGAAGATTGATAGGCGCTGATCACCCTCGTAGAACATGGATTGAGAAGGGACTCCCAGGGTCTATCATCGTCAACTCTTCCATGAGCTCTCAGATCATCAACAAGACCGAGAACAGCTCTCCTCTCACCCAGGTCTTCTACAACTCTTCCAAGGCCGCCGTCTCCAACTTGACCAAGGGATTGGCGTCGGAATGGGTCAAGAACGGCATTCGAGTCAATGCTCTTTCTCCCGGATACGTCAACACCGACCAAACGCGCCACATGGACAAGAATGTCCGTAGCTTCCAGGCCAGCCAGATTCCTCTCGGTCGCTTCGCTGAGGTGCGTCGTCGTAGTCTGCTAACGTGATACTAAGATACTAATCCTGCTTTGCTTCCAGCCCGAAGAGATGACCGGTCTCGCTCTCCTCCTCCTGTCCAAGCACTCCTCCTACATGACCGGCGGAGAGTACTTCGTCGACGGGTGCGTATTCACAGTAATCTTCTTTCTACGATGAACGCCCTGACCTTCTCTCGTAGTGGTCAATTGATCTACTAGATGTGCAGTCAGTAATATAGAACGAGCGCCTATAGTCTGTGACTTGCCTCGATTGTAATTGTATCTATTAGACTTCAATAACTAGAGCTTATTCGTTTATCTTCCTCTACTACCATTCTTCTCGTTCTATGGGCCGATATGGCCGGCAGTGTGTTCCATGAGGACGAGGCGAGGTCGCGATTGGCTGTGCCCATCATCACCATCTGATGCCGACAGTGCTGAAAACGAGCGACGGCGCAGGTCTGGATTCCTTGTCCGGTACCACCATCGTCGTCCTCAAACAACTGCTGAGCAGTAACACCAGGCAAATTCTGTGAAAATGCCCGTTCGACCTCCTCCCCTTAAGCTCAAATGTATGTTCAAAGTCTGACTGACGCCCCCTGAGCACGACTGACGGGATTGGAACACGTAGATGACAACTTCAAGCCTCTGCGTAGGTTCTGAGAGTTCAAACCAATGTTCCTTTACTGAGGGCGCGGCTTTAGCATTACCATCTGCGCGTAAGCCACCTGTCAACGATTCGTTTTTCGCAAAGTTGTACAAGGCAAATTGGCGGAACATGGTCATCGGTAGTAAGTAGGGGATCTGAAGGGGTTTAGGAAACCCTGCTGATCATGCGCCTCTGCAGTTGCTGGATTGCAAGCTCTGAGATATGCCTATCAGTGAGTTCCTTGTCTTGTCCATTCGCTCTGGTCACTGACCCATACCGTTTCCAGAGCTGTGAGTAACCAACCGCGCACAGGCCGTTGCGAGTGGAAACTGACCGCACCCCATGACAGTACACGGCGTATAACGACTCGGAAATCGACCGATTCGAGCATGCTCCTCAACTAGCGGTGATCTCTGTCGCGCTGTGCGTGATGTACTCGTTGTCTGTCGTAATTGAACTCTTTGGTGTCATTGGTGTTGCATCGGTGCGTCGCTAAACAAGGGAATGAAGGCTTTCGTCCACTGACCCTTGGTTTAGCAACGATTCGCTTTCGTGCGAGCTTATGCCTTTTTGGCTTTCCTCTCTGCGGTGTTGGTAACAGCGGCCAGTGTTCTCAAGACAGCATCCTTCTTTTTGAACGCTGTACGTCTTTTACATGTGACTTGCAGTGCTGTAGCTGATTCACTTTCCAGGAGGAATTGATGTACGAGTGTGTTGCCCTTGCGCTCACGGGCAAGGTCTTTGCCAAGTCTCAATTCGTGGGTCACTTCGCACACGGCTACTCTTTCTGCGTTCTTACTTTTCTTCTAGCGAGGTCGCATGTGGCCAAGCTATGCAATGGGTCTTCGTCAAGCACAGAACCGTGAGTTTCACCTTCTGAGGTAGCTTCTTGTCAACTTATTCTCTACCCAGAATGCGTTAATGCATGGACACATCAATCCTGGGCACAGATCGTCTACGTGTTCCTCTTCGGATTCATGCCCTGCATGCTCCACTACCTCTTGGTCTACACCTACTACCGCCAAACCACCGAGGTCTCACACGCCGCCTACCTCGTCGCTCGCCAACCCAACTCCCGTGGTTCAAACTCTCACCGCGGTAGGAACGGAGGGTACGCCCGCGTGTCTGACGGTGACGTTCCCTGTGCCGAAGTCACCGGTCGCCAACGCCCTGAAGGACGGGCCACCCAACGCTCTGCTCGACTCCGTGCCAACGCCTCCCAGCGAGCCGGGACCACTGCTATTGCTTCTCAAGCGGTGGCCCCAACCTCGCGCGGATTGAACAGGCCCAATCGTCCCCCTGCGTTGGTCCAGCCTGAGCCCCCCATCTTCTCTGCCCAGGTGGGAGCCCTCCTGCAGAGTGCGACAGCAATCTCTTCGTGGTTGAGCCCCGGACCCCCTGCTTATGGCGTCAACATGGCGAGCAGGAACATGCCGCCTATCCATCTCAGCTGCTCTGGAGATGGTTTGATGTCTGCTAGATATGACAAGTTTGTCTAATCAGGATGCTCTACAAGCCTGGGGATGTACCGGACACTCCGTAGGTTAAAGCTCTAGTTAATTGTTGCCAATGTCACTCCTTTTGATACCCAAACCCTGGCGACCGGTGCGCGGTTCACATCGATACCTGCGTACTCTTTCGACGCCTTACCCAATCCTCATTATCCGCTGCCTGTAAGAATGGCGTCTTCACCGGGTTGGTTGGGAGCGCCTGAGGGCAACGATCCGAGGGTATTCAGGCTATTCGTAGCCGTCTATCCGTAGGTCATTATGTTCTAGGACGAGCCAAATCGACCTCGTCTCTCTATCCAGTCGATGCCCTGCCTCGTGGAAGGCACCCGCTCCGGATGAAAGTGCCTCGTGTATGGCCCTGTAGTTGGGAGTGCACACCAACGGCTGGGTCTGACGTACTCCAATTCCTCCGGACTGAATATTTCCGTTGGTAAACGATGTCTAAGGGTTCTGTACAGCCATGTCAATGATTCGGTTTGTTGCCATGCACGGAGGGGTCTCGTGTCATAATTAAACTAGTGTGAGCATGCAGGACCTACATCTTGGGATCATCTCAGGGCTGATACATGGGACGTGGTGTGGCATATTCAAAGGTTGCCAACGCCAGAGAGGTAGTGAAGAAGCAACTATTGAATTATATTATTGGGAATCTTGCGTTGAAGACCTCGAATAATAGGACATGTTGACAGGAACTTGAAGCAGTCTCTCGAATCGTCCTCACCGACGTGGTTGGCTTCAGCATGGCCCAGACGACCCTGAACCATGTCCCTGCCCTAAAGTAATCTATCCAGGTCTTTGGAATCGATCTCCTTCAATGCTAAAGAACTGCAGTCGTGGACACGCCCTCCACATTGCGTCCAACCCGTTCATCAGTATGCCTTCCCGAACTTGATTAGCCACCGCAGTGTGATGAGCCCCTGCAGGTTCAGTAACATACTCCTCTTCATCATTCTTGTCAATCCGTATATCTCGAACCAGCCCGTCCAATCGAAATGTCTCCAAAGCCGGGCATTGTCGAAGCCACTCCATCCAAGACAGGAGCATCTGAACACAAACAGCTGGCAAAGGGTCGATCGCCCTTTGCGTATAGAGGACAGTGACTGACTTGAAGGAGTTGTATTGTCGTCGTGGTTGTCCGTTGGGTAAAGTGGATTCTGTCTCTCGGATCCATTCACACCGGGCTGGATGTTTCGAGAATACGAATGACAACCGAGAGACTGGTGTCACGGACCGGTGTCTGACTCCTCTCAGGAGACGGATGACATGGTAATAGTCTGAATACGACGTTGCCTCCGATTGTTTGATCAACAGGATGTGTAACTTGGGAAGGGCCTTGGGGTGAAAGAGGAGTGCGGTGACGTTTGCAGGGGGTGCTGATAGTTTTGTTAAGTTTGGTAGGAATTCTGACGGTTTGATACTCTTCGGCATGGACCACTGTGGGCCATTGATGTGATGTGTGTCGAGCGAGAGGGTGACGAGGGATGAAAATCGAACAAGAAAGTCAAAGCAGTGGGCCAAGGAGACTTCAGGTGCGCTTATCGAAAGCTCTTGAAGGACGGGAAAATGACAAGAAGTCAAGAGGGGGCTCCAGGCAGAGACATGGAAGGAGGCGGTATGAATGGATAAGTGGGTCAGAGATTGTTGGATCCTGTGGAAGATGCCTAGGGTGCACATGTAGAACGCGCCATCGAGTAGGACACCTCCATAGAGATGCAGCTGGGATGGACCGGAGACGACTGATGGTGCGACATTGCGGCTATTCATAAAGGACCTCACCGCACGCAATAAGCGGGTGCCATTGGAGTCGGATGCACTGTGTACGCTCCTACCAGATCTTCCAGAGATGTCTGTGCCGGGCTGGGTGGACGGGATGAGGGGAATCGCACCACGACCCCATGGGTTAACATCTCCTTCTGCCACAAAGATTATTTCTGGGTGCTCGAGACAGGCGTCAACCAGTGCCGCGACCGCACGAAGCGCTTCCGCAGAGGAAGTAACCATTCTTGTCGCAAATTCAAGAGTGAACCGCTTGAGGTTTCGCGACTTGGCGACTAGACTTCGCACCGCCCAGACGTCGTCTACCCTCAGGCAAGTTTTCCTCCAGAGCGTAGGCACCATGGGATCCCGCATCAGCGTTGAGAGATTGGGGAACGGCGAGGCAGCTCGCCCATGGCGCTGGCGCTCGATGATGAAAGTGATAGAGACCACCCCTTCAGAACCAAGGGATGGGTGCTGTTCGCCAACTAGGAGCGTTGAGGGCATCAAGTTACCTTCCCTGTCGAAGAGCTTCAGCAGGCCTACGTCCACCATCCCCTTCAGCTGGAGAACCTCCAAGCGCAGGATTACCGGTGTGATCAACTCTCTGAAGCGGCGACATGTCGCAGCGAGTGCGAGAAGCGACTTCTGAATGTAGGGAGGGGAAGGGGCTGAGACGACATGGTCCAGGACCGCGAAGATGAGTTCGTTAGGGACTTCATCGTGAAGGATCGACATGGTCGAAGGGCAAGCCAGACCTGGTTGAGCCACAGCACAGACCGGGGATCATCAGAGCTTAAATTAAACGACGGTATAGATACGCCGCATGAATAGAGTGTGTGTGCCCAGAGCAGTGTAACTATCCATGTCATATGACAATTGGCAAAAGCCCCTTGAGTCTAGGGTTAGAATCTGGACGCACACAATGAGCTTCTGAGCCACGCGAGCTGGAACCCATTGACACCATTCGACTATTGGCATTTGTTATGCATGTACAACTCTTTCAAATCTATGGTGCTACTTCGAAAGCCACTGGAAGCGTGCGCTTGATTAGTTATTGGGAGCGCTGGTGAAACTTGATATCTTCTTCAGGGCATCAGCGTACTCCTGAAGGCTTTGGTTCCTGATCCCTCCCCGAAGTAATCGACCCAGGTCTTCGAAACCTCTCTCCTTCGACACAAAACGACCGCAGCCGTGGACATGCCTTCCACATCATGTCCAGCACGTTCATTACGCCCTCCCGCACGTGAACGGCTGCTGCCACAGTAGCATTACGAGTCCCGGTAAGCACATCGACCTCCTCCTCTTTACCTTCCTTTGTGACCCGTATATCTCGAACCACCCCGTCTATTCGAAATGTCTCCAAAGCTGGACATTGCCGAAGCCACTCCAGCCAGGACAAGACCATCTTTGAACGAGCAGCGGCTGGTGGGGCGGATTCCCTGCAGCTGCCGTGTGTACAGAGAATGGTGACCGACTTCAAGGAGCCGTATCGCGGATTTAGTTGCCCATCGGGTAGACTCGACGCAGCTGTCTCTCGAATCCACTCACATTTGACCCTACGTGTCGAGAATATGAATGACAAGCGGGAGACTGGTGTCACAGACCGGTGCCTGGCTGCTCTGACGAGACGGAGAACCTGACAATAGTCTGAGCCCGACGATGTCAGCGATTGTTTGATCGTCAGGGTGTGCAGTTTGGGAAGGGCCCTGGGATGAAAGAGCAGTGAAGCGGCTTGCCCAGGGGGTGCTGTTAAAGACTTCAAATTTGGGAGGAACTCTGAAGGTTTGATATTCTTCGGCATGGACCAAAACGGGCCTACGACGTGGTATGTGTCGAATGTGAAGTGAGCAAGGGATGAACACCGGACAAGGAAGTCGAGGCAGTGGTCCAAGGAGATTTCAGGGGCGCCTATGGAAAACACTTGAAGAACAGGAAAATGGCACGATTCTAAGAGGGGTCCCCAGATGGAGAAATGGAAAGAGGCGGTATGAATATATAAGTGGGTGAGGGATTGTTGGAATTGGTGGAAGATGCTGAGAGTATGCATGTAAAACGGGCCATCGAGCAGGGCAGCAGCACTGAGATGTAGGTGCGGTGGACCGGGTGGTGGCACTGGTGGGACACTAATGGGTCGGGGAATAAAGCGCTTCACCGCATGCAACAAGCGGTTTCCTATAGAGTTGGATGGGACACGTGCGCTACTGGAGTATTCAGGAAGCTCTGATCTGGGAAGATTGAACGCTATGAGAGGAATCGCCTCACGATCCCATGGGAAAACATCTCCCTCTGCCACAAAGACTATTCCTTGGTGCTCGAGACATGCGTCAACCAATGCGGCCACTGCGCGAAGCGATTTCTCCCAGTTATTAGGCACTTCCGCCGCACACTCAAGGGTGAACCGCTTCAGCCTTTGCGACCGAACCACCAGACTCCGTACCGCCCAGATGTCGTCGACATCGAAGTTGTACTTCCTCCAAGGTGTAGGCTCGACGGGGTCCTTCATCAGCGCTGAGAGATCGGTGAACCGCGAGGCAGGTCTCAGACCCCAACCGCGCTGGTACCCGATGGTGAAAGTGATAGAGGCCACCCCCTCAAAATGAAGGGAGGGCCCCTTTCCACTATGCAGGAGCGCTGCATGCATGGAGTTGCCTTCCCTGTCATCAAGCCTTAAGAGGTCCATGCCCATCATCTCCTTCAACTGGAGACTCTGCAAACGCAGGACCACCGGTGTGACCAGCTCTCTGAGGCGGCGACATGTCGCAGCGAGCGCGAGAAGCGTCTTTTGAATGTAGGGAGGGTAAGGGGATGAGACGACATAGTCCAGGACCAAGAAGACGAGTTCGTTGGCGACTGCATCCTGAAGAATCGACATGGTCAATGATGGTAGAGATTGGCGAGCCGAGAAGGCCGAAGAGCATCAGAGCCTCATACACCAAATACCTACACAGCCTTTGATATAAGGCGCTCTGGCCCTTGCAGCTCAGTGGATAGAGGAAAATGATGCATGGCAGTCACGACGGCTTGGTGCAGAAACAAATGATTGAATACACCATTTGGACCTCCTGGTCTCTTGTTTTGGGCATGAAATACATGAATGCAGGTAAAATGAGTGCGGACGAGTTGGCAAGGCATCTACTTGCGGGCAGGCTTTGCTTGCGACTTGATAACCCTCTTCACGATCTTAGCCTCCTCAACCAAGAATGCCCGCAGAATGCTACAAATTATAAGTCAAGGTCTATACGCCGATAATGGATACGCACCGGGACTTGACACAGTCACCGCATCTCGATCCACCGTATGCCCTCTGGACGGTCTTTTGGCGCTTGGAGATGGTAGCGTACTGGCGAGGTCGGAGAGCAGGAATCTACGATACAATTCAAGCCAATCAGTCGGCCAATCTCCGCCCAAAGTTCCGCAAAACGTACGCCTGGAAGTGCGACACCGCAGTCACCGCACTTGGGGGCTGAAGCGGGCTTCTTGATGTGGTGGTACACAAGCTTGCCGCCAGGAGTCTTCACAACCCTTCGTCGGTTGGAAGTGGTGTTATAGGGGTTGCGCTTGCGAAGAGTGACTCGTTGGGCCATTGCTGATCCTATAAACACAATCAGAACTTCCAATCCAACCATGATTTCCGCCTCCAGGTCGATTCCAGTCCCAAGCATCCTCCATTACACCGTTCCACCCAGACGCCCAAAACTGAACCAAAATCGACCGAAATTTCGCAACCTGAGCCGGATTTCTACTCACTGTCGACGCAAGCTGCTCATAACCGTCAGTAATCATCCTTTCGCGCAGCATTTCGGCAGCAACTCACCTTGTCTTGAGGATGTCGAGCGCGATGTCGATTGTCCGTGTCCAAAAACAGCGACCTCGGCTTTTCCCGCTGCTGTACAGTTGGATCAGGCCGTGTGATGGCCGTCCGGCGCCTAATCCGTCTCGGAAACAATCCATTAAGGCGCCCGACGGTTAAAGTATCTCCTTTGCGTGCCCACCAAGATTCCCGAGTTTCTCGCAATTTCCCAGCCTTATAAATATGCTAATTGAATCGTGAAACAATCGCGCTGAGGGTAATGCCAACGATTTGTTTCCCTCAGCCTTCAACTGCGATCTTTCGACCTTCACTGGAAGTCGGGCCGAGTGGGTTGGACAAGCCAAGACGCCGCGTCGCGAGAAAGCCCACTTCGTTTGAGGAAAGACAGCCCCACAATTAAGAGTAGCCCCTCATACTATGCCCGACCACAACTGAGGGCCAACCTCCTTGGAGAACGTACATCGGACGCCGTGATAAGGTCAATGATATGCTTACCGTGCGCAGAAGCTGCAGGCTCCTGCCGACCTGCCGAGACGCTAGCAGAGATCATTATTGCCCCAAGTGACTGTGATTGGATCTATCGAAGCGCGCTTTCTGTCGACCAGTTTGTGCTCAATTTCCTCGCGATCACTATCCCAACCGTAGTGTCTGAGAAGGGCCTACTGAGGGCCTGATAAGGTGCTACGATTGCATGCCGCCAACCCTTTGCCCAATGTCGTATGGATCCAAAAGGCTAATCGAAGGCTGAGCTGACTTTGTTGGCATGGGTGAGTGAAAAACCTACAGCCGATACCGGATTTGCAATATTTGGTTTCTCAGAGTATTCTCGTAACCCTCTTTTCATACCAGACATTGACAATCGTTCCCCCTCCCAGAACTAACAGATGCCCCCGAGTGCAGGACACTCACGGCACACGTGCGAGGAATCGCCGTGGAGGCTTTCGTACCATGAATATGGCGCCCCTAGTGTCAGTTCATGCGGCAAATCGGAACACGAGGTTGGTTAAGACCAGTGAGTTGGCGATTGGATGAGGCTTCTCGAAGACTCTTTCAAGCGCGCAACCCAGGTCCACTCGACGGCGATCAACCCAACTTCATCCTTCAAGCGCTTGTAAGCTGAAG
This sequence comes from Coprinopsis sp. MPI-PUGE-AT-0042, assembly GCA_020736565.1. Lineage (NCBI taxonomy): Eukaryota > Fungi > Basidiomycota > Agaricomycetes > Agaricales > Psathyrellaceae > Coprinopsis > Coprinopsis sp. MPI-PUGE-AT-0042. The sequence goes on along the minus strand of JAHBOF010000155.1, from coordinate 34,207 downwards.
CAATCCCAGGGGCTCGATGGGTATATCGGCTAATACCTAGGACTAGACCATATCGTTTTGAAATGAGCTGGAAACCGATTGTTTAGTTTCCACCCTCAGAACATTAGGCTTCAATCGCGCAACCAGGATTTTGAGCGGGAAAAGCATTCACTTCTGCCTGCCCCCTCCGCGGGTCACAGTCGCGGATTAAGAGTATCAGAACAATGTATGCTTCTCTCTATCTCCGGTGACCTACTAAGAACTGAGACTAGCAGACTGAGGGATCCGTCCGTCGCTTCATCACATTTTACTAACTGAATTCCTTGTGAGATTATCTTTGGCTCGTTCTTTGTCCTCATATCACACCGCATAAATCGAGCAGCATTTAGCTTGCCTAATTCAGCGGAAGCCTAGGCCCCCTCCTTCACCGCAGATATAATTAGCCTTGAGAGAAGCGTGGTCAGTGGGCGAACATGTCCTTTTGAGCTGGAAATCTCTGAACATCCGAGCTGGCTGCGCGCGAAGCATTGGCATCTTCGTGGATAGGCATTCCTCCAGCACATGCTATCAGACGAAATGGATAGATTCGAAGGCTTGTCCTTGCTCAGATGTTGAGCTGTTCAGATAATGAGGAGACCCTCGGGCGATTAAGTCTCAAGGCAGGACAAAAGCACCACTGATGGTCCGATTCGGTACAAACGATTGAAAGACCCTTGATTATGGTCGCTTTGACTAGAAGCGCAGGAAGCATTTCCAATGACCCTCATTCAGGAAAACAAATTCCAGGCTAGTCTGATGAAGCACGCCTTCAAGTATTCCCCTAGTCTCGGATAAGGCAGTAATAGTGTCATTTGATTTGAATCTTTATTGAAATGCAAGCCCACAAAGCCCACAGAGCATGAACCGTTCTCCTCCTTCACCGATAAGACTCACCCCGGAAACTCCGCTCAAAACCTCTTTGGAAAATGTGAGAACAAAGCCAAAGAAAATTCAACTCAGCGACCGATGAGATAAACCCTTTTATCCACGTCATACACCCTTCACAAAACAAGGTGAGAGCGGTCATCTCACGCGAACATATCGCTTGATGGATCTTCTTTTCAAAGAGAGAGGAAGCGTGCTTCTGATCCAAAACATCCGCCCGTCTCCTTCCAGTCGGGTCGTTGCTTCCTTGATTCCAGAAACCAGCCATATGAAGCTCAGTTCAGGGTATTTTTCCAACACGTTGCGCGAAGAAGAAAAAACGAACGACTTTGACGGGGACAACACAAACGAGGCTGTAGGTTACTCAGCTATCGAATTCACCGGTCTCTTGCTGTGGTATGTATGATGTCTACAATTAAGTCCACCACAAGCGCCTCCTATAACGTACTCGAGGGGCAAGTACGCAAGCGATACGTTACTCGAGCTACTAAAGTGCCGTAACCACGGCTCTTACAGATTTTGCTTCCGTCTGACGTCGCGGTCCCTTCAGTTGAGGCGAGCACCTGGCGGCCTCCAGGGAATTCTCCACCGATGTCACCAAAAAATCTTTCACTGGGGCCAAAGGGAAACCATCTGATATCAAATCGGTAAGCAGGACCTACCGCCGGATGTACAGACCACCCTCATTTTTACTTGACTCTGGGTTGCACTGGCGCCTGTGATTGAGCCTATTGCATCGGGTGAATTGGCGCCAAGAGAACAGTTACGTAACGCGACTACTTTCTCCATCGAACCACCACGTCGTCAGGAGGCGCGACATACTGACCATGCCTGCGCGCTCAAAAAAGTCGAAACAGGCAACTACAGTGGCAACTGCGGCGCAGCAGAACGCGTCCGACAATGGGGTGGAGGCATCTGCCTCGAAATCTGATCATGTACTGCGCATGCCAATGAGCAAGTATCTCTGGACAGTGGGACTGCATACTTCGCTTCTGGCTTTCACGGCTCTGTTCTTGCCTCAGTCAAAGCTACTCCAGGAGCTAGCACAGTTCTTCGAGGATGAAAGGAAACCTCTGCCGGCGACCCCTCTCGGAAGCCCTAACAGAGACGGCCAACATTGACCTTGTTCTCTCTGTGCCTTGGAACGCTCTTGCTGCAGACCTGGTGGTCAGAATGGCTTAGACGCTGGTGGATTGACTCCATCAGCAATGAGGCTGAAGAAGCCAAACAGGTCGAGAGGAGGTTCTTTTCGCGTGAACGTTTGCAGGTACGCGTTTCCGAACCTTTTGTGACTAGTGGGTTGATCGAAATCCCAGCCTTTGCTTAAGGTGGCAGGCACGCTGATCACTGCTTCGGTTGGCACACATCTCTTGCTTGTGATTTTCGGAGCTCACATTGACAAGTAAGTTGCCTTGTCACTGCGGCGTCTGGATCTGACCTTCCTCTACAGATATGTCGCCAAGACGTATCTCCTTGCTTTGCTCCTCGTGATTCTTGCGGTTCTCCCTCCGACTTACCTCCTCGGCCCTCCTGGTTTTGGGGTGGATAATGCGTCCCTCGTCAAACGGTGGACATGGGTCCGCATGTTTGCAGAGCTCTCGTAGGTCAAGTGCATGTTCACGATCACATGCGACTTAACGATGCGCAGGGCTCGCAATCCAATAGAACGCTCAATCATCTATCCCTCTGTCGGTACAGTCGTCGGCTGTTGGTTGGGCATCATCCCTATCGCACTTGACTGGGAACGGCCTTGGCAGGTACGCTTACCCCCGCTCCTTCTTTTCCCTTCCAACGTAACGCACGCGAATAGGCATGGCCTCTAACACCGGCCTACGGCGCAATTCTTGGATATATTATTGCTTCTATAGCGGCCCTCACGGCGAATGCCATGGAACTCACCCAGGGGTCCCCTCCACCGGCCATTACAACTACATAACAGTGAAAGGCCTATTCTGTTCCCTTCAGGCATTTAACGGCCGAAACTATGCTTGGGACGCCGCAGCTCGGAGATCTCCTAGGGCGTCTGTCACGAAATCAGGAACGATGGGAGAGGCGGTCGGCCCTGTGATATCGTCCAACTTTGTTATTCCTAGACATTGTTGAGAATTTAATCGAATGGGTCAACGGGAGATCGTCGCAAGGATGCCGCACCTGTGAGCACAAGCAAAGTCGCCAATCCGCCGTTCTTCCCAAACAGGATGTCCGTGTTTAGCCTGTCGCCGACCATTATGGTCCTCTTGGGATCAAAGTTGACTCTGCCAATTAGAAACGAGGAGTGTGTGGTCAGAACGAGGATCGCGGCGAGGTACGAATAGGGATAGGGAAGAATGGTTGAACAGAACTTGTTGAGGACGCACTTGGCCTTGATAGAATCCAACATCGTGCTTGCCGGCTTTCCAGTGCAGACGGGTTCCCTTCCTGAAGCAGTTCGAAGAGGAGCAGTTACTGCGCCAGCTCCGGGAAGCAATCCATGCGAGCTTGGGTAGGTACTATCCTCGTTCGTCGCGATGAACAGGCAGTTCTGATCGTCCTGCAGGTATTGAAATGCTTTTGACAGCTTGGTATAATTAACCTTCGTGTCTAAACCGCAAACAACAGCGCCGACGTTCGGGTCTTTGGTGAACTCGGCTAGGCTGAAGGATTCGAGGGTGTTATCCGCAGGATCCTAGACAGGTGATCTTGGGTTAATTGCCGAGGGCAAAGCGAAAATTGCACATACGGTCCCTCCCAAAATCTCGATTCCTTCATTTCGCAGTTCTTCTTCGAGCCCGCCCATTCCAACGACGTATACCTTTTTCTCCTTCGGCAACTTGATCACTGAAGAGATGTACACAGCCGCCGCGTATGCCGAGCCATAGATTTCATCCTAGGAAAGGCTCCATTGGTCGGGTTACATTTCCTCGTGAAGTGTGAACGCACAACATTAACTTCCAATCCCAGCTCGTCAAATTTGGTCTTGTAGCTCCGTCGAGATTTCGTTGCGTTATTCGTCACAAAGATCGTTTTCTTGTCTGCATGGATTGGGTTAACCTCTCTGGTCGTGTTGATCACTGAAATCTACTGATCCACTGACTTAGCTTTCGAAGCAGATGAAGCACTTCAATGACTCCATCTAACAGATGGTCCCCTCTCCAGAGCACACCGTCGCAATCAAAGAGCCAGGTATCGTAGTCACGCAGAAGAGCGGCATAATCGGAGGGTGCAGTGAGTCGGGCGGCCATTGAGCTTGGTGTATCTTCCGTGCCCCTGAATGCTGAAACAGAATACGATGTAGGAGCGCGTCTCAAGCAATCGCAACTTAATTGCCAGCAAAGATTGGCGGGGAGGGAAAGGGTAACTCGAACGGCTGACAGAATCGAAAACAGAGCTCCATGACATCTCATTTATTCGCGGACCGAGCTGATCCGACCAGATCTTGAAAGCTGGAACAGGCATCCCTCTTGCCTCTTCACCCATTAATCCTGAAGATAAAGCATAACATTAGGAGATGTTAACTGGGCGAACGTGCTGTCTCTATAGCATACAACAGCTAGTCACCACTATCGACATCTCAACCCCAGCATTAAAACCTCCTCGCCTTTCTGATTGACAAATAGGTTTGCTGCTGACTCGACAAAAGCTCAGCAATAGTTTGCTTGCGCGCGAGCTGTGCAAGGTCAAACTTCTCTCGATTTTCGGGCCCTTCAGCTTCCTCGGCCTCTGCGGTGCACGCCTCCAAGCGTCTGGGGCTCTCTCCAATAGTCGCATTCGCGTCAGGCTCATCATCGTTCTCGTCCCTCTCTGATGTTGGCCACTCTGGAGAAGGACAGCAATCACGGGGCGGCAAGCTCCCCTTTCTAGTCAGCTCCTGGTCTACGGGATCGATTAAAAGCGTCGCCTCCTCATCCGCCTCGACCTCTGGCCATTCACCCCTGTACGCAATCGAGAAGCGCGTGCTGGTATGGAGGTGGACGGCGCTCTCAATCACCGTCATTATCCGAGCCATGCTTCGCAATTCATCGGAGACGACGTCCTGGGTCATCAACTCAGACTCGATGGACCTTTGCGCCAACCGATCCAGGAGGTCTGCTGTCAGACCCGCTCCTTCACCCTCTGTCCTCCCCCTCACGTGTCTGAAGGCATCGAGTGACACAGAGGGCACAGTGCTGCGCAACCTTCTGTCGAGGTGCCATTCGGAGAGGCAGACTGCGTCAAAGCCAGCAAGACAGGCCAAATCCATATGGCCGAAATTCTGCACTAAAATTAGTACGCATATAGAAAGGTAAGCATCAACGAACCCTTCGGAAGTCCATTCCAACTATTTTCGTCCCAATGTTTTTCATCCTGAAGTATGTCAATATAGCCTGGACGGCGTGAACAGCCGGGATGCACGATTGGGTCAGGTCCCCTATTCAGTCCTTCATACCAGCGCATCACCTGAGCGTCCTTCAGTAACGCTCCAGGAAAGCAACATGCACTGTAACACTTACTCGGTCGACTGGAATGCTGATCCATTCGGCCCCTGCTTCTACGCAAGCCAAGGCGTGGGGCAAATTGCACACGGAGTAGAGATTAACTCGAACACCTTCCTTGGCAAGGACTCTGGTGGCTTCTATTCCTTGTTTTGTGGCTGGGATCTAGGGCAAATAGTGAGTGCAAATCTAATGAATAGGTACCAAGCATCTCACGCTTATTATAATGTCTTTGACAGGGATATCCCACCCTTCGTAGGGGTGAGGTATCTTCATCCAGTCTATCAGACGCCTTGCACCTAGAACCGTTGCACCTTCATTTAAGTGCAAACCAGGGTCGATGAAGGTAAAGTGAGGGCCAGAAGTCTCACTGGCTGTGGAGGCAGTAATTTCAACCAACTAGAATCGTGTTACGGGTTACTGGACGCGGGCTCATGGGCACTGAACACTCACAAACTGATTCAAGGCCAGGGCGCTCAGCGCCGGCAAAAAGTCTGGGGTGAACTGATCGCTTCTGTGGTGTAATTTCAACTGTGGGAGCTACCCAAGCACTGATGTTCAAACGTACCCTTCGTAAGGATCGACTTGTCTACGAGCGGCGAGATTAGCAAGGTAATCCATCCCGCTATTTGGAATAGCCAGCTGCTTAGCAGCATCACGAAGGCTTGCCCATGAACCCCCTAGAACATCGGGGCTGTGGCTTCCTAGGGCTAAAAGAAGCATGTCATTCATATCACGATCGAATTCTATGGTAATAGATTGAACGCAGGCCGACTTACCGGCTGTTGGATGTACGCTATCCGCCAGAAGCACCGTCTTCGACGATTTGAGCGCGTCCAGATACGAAATCGTTTGCGTCAGCGATTCTTCGCTTCGTGATGGGAGATGGTCGACGATGCTAGTTTCTTGCTTGGTAGGTCTTGCGATTAAGGCAATTCCAGTGAAGCACTTTTCCGAGTCGCTCGAGTCTCTTACGGAGCGCGTGACGGTGATTGGGCTCATGGTTGGGGAGGTCTATAGTTAATTGACAGACGCACCTCGTTTTATATTGAGTCTGGCTGGTGGCCACAATGATTTGTGGACAATGGAACAGGCGCGCGTGCCACTGGCCGTGGTCCAGTACTTCCAAATGAATCAATGGCACTTTGTCTTTCCAGCACGCAGCGTCCGTGCTGTGGCGTCATCTTCTACACAGTCGGTGCGTTCATGCCACCCGTTAAACTTTTAAAGCCCGGTAGATCATTAACGTGATTGCGAAGCCGATGCTAGAGGTCAGATGTCGTGAAAACTGGCTGAGCCAGAAATCGTTACGGTATACCATGGTTCTTGACGCAATCAGTTGTTACGAAAGGATTGGCGGGTGAATGGCATGGGTGTACGTAGTCGAGTACGTATGGCTACGCGAATCTAACGGAATTGCTGAGATTGGGACCTCCTTTCATAAGAAAGAGTCAAACTAGCTTTGTGACTGACGGCGTCGATTTCGTAAATTGGAATACGACAAATAGATGATGGTAGTACACTATTGAATGTTGAAAGCAAATGATAATGCATGTACAGAGCAAATGTCGAGAGCGATGAAAACAACGCAAGGCAAATCCCGCCTTGAGAGAATCTATGAATGCAAATGAACGTGAACGGGAAAAGGGTAAATCTAACGATGTAGTTGGGCGCGTTCTGAAGAATACCCTTGCCACTCCATACCGCCACCATTATGTGTTGATTGGCTAGAATACGAAGAGTAGGGCATTGAGGACTGGTGATGGCTGCCGTGGCTTGCTTGCTGAGAAAGACATGAGCACGGGGAATTGAACAGGCAAGCAAAAACGGCTTACATATGAGGGTTCGTCTTCTACCTTGACTGAGCTACTATAGTGCCCATTCTGGGAATAATGGGGCATGCTACCAGTAAGGGGACGCTGATCGAGAGGATGTGCTTGCATTTGGATGGGCTATGCAGGAAGAGTTAGCCGCTGGGGTTTCAGGGAATAGTGATGGAATGAATATGCACCCACAGAAAACGGAGGACTCGATGTAGCACTGGATCCGGAAGGTGTATGAGGCATTTGGAATGTAGACCCATGGATGTTGAAGAGGGAGTTGCTGTTACTATTGGACGACACGGCCGAGCTTCCATAGTTGGGGATCGTGAGGGGCGGTGGCCGCTCGCCATGATGGCTCTCGTTCTATGTCGATTTCAGTGGCTGTCTAATTGACAAGGCAGCGAGGGTCACCCACCATGCTATATCCAGGGTCCATGTGCAGCTTTCGCCGCCTGTAGTCGCGGTCGCAGCCACCACGGGGATCTGGGTAAGGCGCCATAGCAGTGCGACGTCCTCCTGTAGCCTCTGAGAGAGCGCGGCGAAGGTCATCGTTTTCTTTCTGTAGACGGTGGTTGTCTTGTTGGAGCTCCCGAATTGTTATGGAAGATGGTGGTAGTGCAGAGCACTTGTTCTGGTGAATACCCCAGAGCCGCCTGTAGTTTCGTGACGGTTTGCTCGAGCTAACTTTGGAGTTAGTCACGGTTCGTAAAGGGTACCATAAGAGTGACACACCTGCTCAATGTATGCCTTTCGCTTTGCTCGGTGGCGAGCCTGAGCCTTTGCATTTCGGCTACGAGGCTTCTCCTCAGAAATTGAAGGTGCGGGGGTTGACGAGGACATCAAGGTCATGTACTGTTGCAAGGGATAGAGATGGTTGGGGTGGAACTTCGACTTGCGTCTGCAACAAGACTTATTTGCTGGCTTTTGAATTCACAAAGAAACTGAACCCGAATCGCGATCCATTTTTCTGATTTGAGGCCCGACCCTGAAGCAACCACTGTTCTGGAACGGCTTGGAACCCGCGCTGACCGTTTCAGCACGGTGCGAATCTCCGATCCCTCTTCCTATCGCAACATCATCAAAAATAAGAGGTGACTTGTTGCTGGGAAAAAAAAAACGGAAGCATATTCACCCTCCCTACTTGGACAGACTCGTGGTCTTGTTCCATGATAATCTGATCCCGTGCGTACGGCAACTCGCGGTTGTCGAGCTAGCCGCTCCTCCACCTCAGCAGGACGTCCTGAAGGGTTTGTTTTTGATCGGGGATCACAGAACCACCAGAAAAGCTCTGTGCATTCCCAGCCAACCCACACATGCTCCTTTCGAACAGGGCACAACTCCGCGAGCTTTGAGGGGAAGGCTCAGTGGCGTGTGCCTCTGCGTCCGTTTGGACTTTGGGGTGCAAAAAATCCACTTCTCCATTGCCATTTGAGGGCGACTCTCCGACTCGTAAGAAGGGATTCCCCAGTTCTACATACAAATCCCAGAACCTTAGACTATATCCTTTTCGAGGGTCACCTATAGCCGAGTCCGTGCAAGCTCGAGGTCGATCAAGCTGTTGCTGGGCAGCCACCCATCCAATGAGCTGTCCATGAAACTCTTGCCTCGTCCCCCTTTTACCCGGAACGGCCATCAGTCTTCTCTCTTCGCGAGCTCGTGCCGAATGAAGACTACCATTTGCGACGATGTGAACCTTCCCCTACCACATGTTTATTATAGAACTGTCAAGCGACGCTTCTGGAATTTGAGCGGCGTCTTACCCTAGTTAGATGGCTTAACAATGCTCATCGCTCGAAGTTCAAAGGCACCTCTAATGGCCTCGGACTTTGTCTACGGCGACCTCGACAGGCACACATATGTGAACCGAACGTGTCTTGATCGTTCCATTTCACCATTGGAACGAAGTCAGACAGTCAAGGTCCGCCGACAAGGCTGAAAAGACCCATTGTGCGCGCTAATTCATGATCTTCGAGCCACCGATAAGCGCTCGAGGCTGATCCTGATCCCTCACAGCTCTCTTATGGCATCACCAAACGTAACATCCTTTAGGACTCGACCTTTGCCGGCGGGACGCGTGTACCGTGTTCAGCGGCTGATTTGGCCATGGTGAATGTCTGCGAAAAGATGCGGATACTGAGCATCTCAGCGTAACTCAGCATGACTCGTAGAGTATTCAAGGACGATTTGGACGGATTGGGCTATAGCGACTGTTTACTGACGAGGCCAGCCTTGGTCATTGATTAGCATATGTAGTACAGCAACGTCGCATACGGAGATCAATGTCCGTTCTATGTCCGTTCCCATGAGCACAAAACCACAGAAGCGAGTCAGCAACATGGCTTCAGCATGTTGAAGCTGAACCGCCTTCGCAGGACCTAGAGCCGGCGGTGCTTCTTGTGCTTGGCTGATGGTGATGATGATCTCCCAAGCCTGAGTAACACAGGCTTAAATTTGCCAGACATATCGCGGGACTGCGCAAACCCCTCTGGTGGTTAAGAATCTACAGTTTCACGGTGTAGACGGTCCCGAAAGCGAGCTGCCTTATTACTGACCTGAAACACCCAAGCAGTAGCGACTCAAGGTGTAAATTGTGCGTCGTTCAGTGCTCCTTGACTCCCGCGAGCTCTGACCTTCCAAAATTCCGTGATTCTGGGCGATCGAAGCTGGGCGGGTGCAGTGTTATGTACGCCTCAGAACCCATTTTGGTATACCAGTTGCCCTAAATTCAGCGACGCGATATGAGCTCAACTCGTGAGGCGCGAATCAGTCACAGACGTCGACGTTAGAGATGCCATGCGGTTTTTTTTTACGGATTGTAATCACCGTGAACAGCCAGAGCAGACGAAACATCACGCAGAGATTAGATTAGAGATACCGTAAACAGAGGACGGAGGGTGCCAATTCGCCAACCACAAACCAACGCCCTCTTGCCTGACAGGGAGGTCGAGAACTAGTCGTCATCCTCACTATCAGACAGGAACAAGCGCTTCGCTCGTCGTTTCACAACCGGCTCCAAGTCCTCATCTGCGCTATCATGTTCGTGCAGGGTGCCCGCTGGGGTCACTGCTTCTGTATTCGGAGGAGGCGAGGGCGCGATTGAATCGTCCTGAGAGCTAGTGGCAGTACTTGCCTTGGCCGCACCAGACTTTCGTATTGGACGTGGCCGCGGGCGAGGGTTTGGGCAGTGAAGCCGTTGGCGGTGAAACTATATCAGGGGCTTCATCGTCAGAATCCTGTGCGATAGCGCCGGTATGGTCCATGGCCACGTCACCCTCCATTGCTCGCTTGGGCTGGCGCTTCTTTTTCTTCTTGGTACCAGTAGAACGCATACCCGCAGGCCTCTGTCCTTGGGCCCCTCCGTCTGTTACGGCCTGCATCTGAGCCAAGGCCATCTTTTCCCGCATCTCCTTTTCCTTTTCTAAAAATGAGTCCATGTCACCATATTCCTCGTCGCTGTCCTGGATAAACTGCGCGCTCTTGTATACTTCCTGTTCCTTCTCCTTTCTTTTCTTCTTGCGCTTCGTCGGTTCTCCAAGATCTTCAGAATCAGAAGGCGATGGTGAGCGTCGGCGCCGCGAACGACGCTTGCGTGCGAGCAGCTCCGAGATCTTTTTGCCTTCTGAATTGAACGGCGTCTCAAGGAACTGCATTATAACATTTCGAGTGCGTTCCATGTCCCCTGGCATCAGCGCCGAGGGAATGTACCACTCCAACTCTTGTTCGTCGTCATCTATTTGCAGATCAGTTGTGATTCGACTCGGGATGGAGATAGAATATCTCACCGTCCTCGTGCGCCTTTGTAGAGAACTTGGAAAGACGGAAGAGCAGCTTGAGGTACGCATTCTTGCTTGCGGCTTGAGCTCGATCGTCCGTCACGTATGGAATCACTGGGATGGGAATCAATATGAGTTCGCACACCGTTGGAGGACGAAAGCAGCCTACCATCATCGGTGATCCGTTGCTTGGCTTCATCAGAAGGATTGTGATACTTCTGCGAAGCGTCTTTCTTTCCCTCTTCGTCCTCTTCTTTGTCTTCATCCTCTTCTTTGTCTTCATCCTCCTCTTCGTCGGGTGTTTGATCAACTTCATCGATTATCCGTTTGCGCTTATTGATAGACATCCGCAAAATCTTATTTGACAACGAGTTAGTACGCGCCCATATCAATCGGGTTTCCGCAAGCGAAGGCTTGGCAAAACAGGTTTGCAGAATGACATTCATGGGAGCAAAAAAGACGCCGGGGATGTGGAATCGGGGGGGCAAGTGAAATGGGATGAATATATGGCAACAAATGGAGCACAGGGAAATGAAATGGCGTTGTTTGACGTAGTGTTGCCGGAAGGCAAGGTCAAGGTGCCTCGAGGTGACGCACTGCCACCACCTTGAACGACCTCGAGGTGCCTCAAGGTGGCCTTGATAGGTATCCCACGCCGTCTGAGTGTTGGGTCGAAGCCGTCTACGGGCCCGGAGGAGGGTCGGGGAGAGGCTAGATATGTTCTGCTCGTTATAGAATACCATGTGGTGTACATATGAGCTCGCTGAGCTCTGTAAGTCCCGGATGGCAAGCAAAACTGCTAGAGCCCCCGGATCAACGTTAGGAACTTAAAGCTCCTCCGTTCTCGGAGGGTGTTGTGGCTGAGCTTTGAAGAGGGATGGGAAAGTGTACAGAGCATCATCAAGGCCACCTTGAGGTGCCTCGAGGTCGTCGCCATCACACAGCCTCTCACCTCGCCTCGCCTTGCCTCCAAGGTGCCTTGCCTTCCGGCAACACTAGTTTGACGTGAGTCCACCTCTCACCCGACACCCGACAAAAGCGGGTATGCCCGCCCTGGCGCTTGATGGGTAACAGAGGGAAAGCAAAGGGATACCAAACAACGAAAAGAAAAGGAACGGCAACGCACATCTTGAACCCACACGACAAGGTCTTTTCGGCCCGTATCCACCAAAGCAGCAACAGCAATTCCAAGTTGGTCCGTGAGGCTGAAACCCTTCTTGACTTGGACTTCAGTCGAGGCATTCCCTTTGGCAGCCGCATTGCGACCTTTACCCTTTCCTTTACCGGAAGCAGCTTTTGCCTCCGGTTCGTATGAGGAGAATTGTTTCCAATTACCTCTATTCTTCGGGAAGAAGGCCTGTGGTTAACAATATGTCAGAACGGGCGCCGCGAAATAAGCTGATGGCTGAAATGGATATGCTTTGAAAGGCAAAACTTAAATATTAAATCGGCGATGTGACCCCACCGTTCCTGAGAATCTTCTGGCTCACCCAAGCCATGACCGATGGGCAGCATGAACAGAGGATGCAGGAGCTTGACAATGGGTACAAAGAGAAGTGTTCAGGATTTCACGCCATTGCTTACTGAAGCGACAATCGTAAAAGTTTGTCGCTCAACATGAGCTGCGGCGAAATCAAAACGCCAATGATGCCTCGACAGAGGTGACAACGCAGACCGAGTGGTGCGATGTTACAGCCTCAAAGACCGCCTCCTTGCAATCCGTGTTCGCAAGAACCGAACGAAATAGGCTTAAGCAACCGATAGCCAAAAAACGCCACGTACCTCGACTGTGAGGAAAGGTTCTTCTTCGACTGCCTTGAAAAACCTTCGAAGAATGTAGTTGACAAGGTTGATCAGGTCCTTGTAGGGCTGGTCGCGTGGTAGTGACTTTTGTTCGGCAAGAATGGCTCGAAAGAGGTCCAAAGTTGACACCTGAACACGAGTTGAGTGCAAAGCGTGAGTTTGAGAAGAACGGGAATCAAGATGCGAAGGTCGAAATGGAAAAAAGGGCAGCAAGGGACTGAAAAGGGTAGATTGATCTAACCGAAACGAGGCACGACAATGCTACGCCGCAAGAAAAGGTTTATGCCCTGCAACACATGCTCTAAGGCAGAGCATAATGCGAGGAGCAGTGAAATTCGAAAGCGATTTCAAGGGTAAAGAAACAAGGAAGGTGTCGCGTCGCAAACGCGCCCGGGAGATGGGGAAATAGGATAAGATGATCCCAGAAGATGCAAGCGGACTCTGCGGAGGCATACACAATCGTGTCCATTGGGCTTGCCACAGAAAGAGGGGCCCAGCCATTTGGTATTGGCTTGAGGCGCACGTAATGGATCCCGGGGTGGGAGCGAGGGTTACGCAGAAACGCGCTTCACCAGCTTCGCGCCATCTCTGTGATCAACCCCAGGTGTATCGTGAGGCGAAAAGTAATCAAATGTTGACCTAGGGCACTCGAATGACTCTGAAAAAAGCCAAAAGGCAAAATGGGAGAATAAACGGAACGAGATGGGACGCACGTTGAAGAATAAGCCCTCGGCCTTCGCTCGAACGGCTTGGCGATGGATGAGGTTGACTGCTCTCTTCACCTTCTCGGGTGTCGAGAACTCCCTATAGCGAGAGAGATAGGCAAGAAGTGTAGATGTGATTTCTGAATTGGCGAATTTCTAATGGCGCCCTCGATTGGTGTCACCGGGAAGGCCAATTCAAAGGTTGGACAAGGGGTTGGGGTGCCCAAAGACGCAGTCGACCAAAGAGCGGGTAAAGCAAGCATTGAAAGAGACCCTCACGTACAACAGGCGCGCCACGGAAGTTCAAGACCATGGCATCAACAAGCCATTGAGTGAATGGTGCAGCCGACAAGGAACCAGCAGAAATAGGTAGGACATGTCGTGCACAACTTTCCGTGATTTGGGTTTTTCCACCGTACCCAAATCATCCAGAGACGGTGCAGGCGGGTAAGAGCGCGTTGCCGCCGGTGGAGAAGAAGGGGGACGAGCACCGAGGAAACAGGGAGACGACCCGGGTACATCATGCCGTGCAGAGCATTTGAAATTGATAGGAGGTTGCCAGAGGTCCAATCGTTTACACGACGCGGTGTTGACCAAGGTATGCATCAGTTCGTTGCATACAGCGGGTCGATCAAGGTTTGCCGATGGATTGGGCAATGACGATCGGAGGCATCCAGGACAGACAGAGCGAAGGTTCACGAGCGTCGCGTATGCGGTGACGACATTCGCACGAGGGGGGATAAAAGGAAAGGAGACCGTCAGCGAACGTTCTTAGGATACACAACCCAAGGTGTGATGAACCAGTTCTGCCAACGCAAAGATGAAATTCAAATCCCAAACTCACCAGCTCGAACGCCTCGAAGGAGAAGAGTACTTCGGTGACGACCTCTTCCTCGTCCTCCCCATCCATCCCTTGCATCTCTTCATCTACGGGATGTTGCTGGGTATGCGATGCGATATCCTCGGGATCGGGCACTACGGATGAGAAAGTGCAACAGATGATGGTCAGCGTTGTGTCATCAGGCCTAAACCGTAATGCGGTAACAGTTTGATAACAAATAGGGCCAATAGGCAAATAGAAAATCAGGGAGCAAAGTTAATCAGACAGATCGTTACGGAACAAACGGAAGCGAAGGCGGGGTATGGTGTAAAAGCCATGGGGGAAGAGAAAAGAGCCCGCTGCCAACAGATCAAGTTGCCGGGGCACCATCTTGGTGGATGTGTACTGCGGGAAACGGTAAAGCGGAAGCATTGTCGAAGGAGACATGCTGTGGGATGGCAGTCCAGAAAGGAAGGCGGAAATGTTCAAGTCACAAGTGAAGGGAGTAAGGTGGGTCAAGGATACAATGATGCATCCTTACAACGGACGACAGCCCCGAGAACCGTGGATTTGACGAACAATCGAACCAAGGAGTGCTGTGGCCTCGAGGAATGGAACGGGGTTTTAAGAGGGTAAATTAAGAACCAGTGAGAAATAGAGTGAAAGAAGTGGGTTTTGAAGGAGAGTGAGTGAATTGATAAGAGGAATTGAGAGGGGAATAATCAGAAAAGTGGGAACGTATCACAACGTGGCGCGAAGAGAGTGTCTGTCTCTCGTGGGTGAGAAACGGAACGTTCTCCGAGTCTCCGATTGGACGATTCGTTAATGGTCGTGACGAAAGGGTGACGGAGCGACAAATGACATGACCATCAAAGCCGGGGGGAAGTGATAGCGAGACGAAGTAGCATGGATTTGAGGACTGACAGGCCTTCCAAGCGCGAATTCGAACCCGAAAGGGGGGAGAAAGGAGGTACTCACCCTCTGTCCGGCCCTTTACTTTCCTCTTCTTCTTCTTGCCGACTTTCTTCCTTACGTATCCTCCTTCGCCTGAAGCGTTTCTCTTGCTCCACTTCTCGAGCATCCTACAACGTAGAGGTCAACAGACCGCATGCGAGAATCTAGAACAACACCGCAAACCTTAATAGAGAATAAGCAAGCCCCACACTCCCATCCAGATACATCAGACTCTGGGTTCCGGGCTTGTAGCTCTTGAGCGCATCCAATGAGATGTCGAGCACTTCACCGTTGTAAATCAGTTGACCCAGCAACGTCGAAGCAGCTTCTTTGAGTTCCACCGCCTCATCCTCTTGGGTACGCTGCTCCTCGGTTGCGTCAAACGCTGACTGGGTCGAGGCGGGGGCGGATGACATGGCATCGATCAGAAGGAAGAGTTGTGTTAGACACTCGATTCCCGCTTGGAGCTCCGTCCATGCTTTAGGCTATCGTCCATCTGTGAGCGTGTATAGAGCTGGAAGTGAACAGTATAAGCACCTTCTCCTCCATTGCCTCTCTCATCCGCTTCAAGACCCACACGATCCAAACCCTCTCAACCACCTCACTGATCAAACCAAAGTTCCATCTCTGCAGATCCTCCTGCGCCTTTTTCTTCTCTTCGGCCGAAGGAACTTTCGCGCCCGCCGCAGGGGAAAGCACACTCGACGCTCGTCCTCTCAGATTCAAGAAGAACTGTAAGAACCACTTGGTGATGAACAACAACCGCAGGTTGTCCTTCTCAGTGATCTTGGCGCGTTCAGCTCGAATGTCTTTGAGGAGATTGGCTAGGAAGGCTACAAGCAAATTCGGGCTGAGCGAGGTCTTGTGTTTAGAGTAGCAAATGGCGACATACGATTGAAACAGCCTTCCAAGAAGCCTTCTGCAGTCGTCCTCAACACGTTCCTTGCCTCAGGACTGAGATTATCCTCTCGGCCAAGCTCGTCCACAACATTGCCTCTGAGTTTACCTAGGGACGCTGTTTTAATAACTGGATGAGGATGCACGGTCCCTGCTCACCTTTCCCCTTCTTGGAAATGTCCAATATTGAGCTCGTGTCAGTCGTTAGCGCGGCTTGGCGATGCAAGACGAGCCTTGTCGGTCTCGAAGAGGCAGCCGCGTGAGCTGCAGCAGAGGCGTCGTCTGAGTCAGGGTCTTGTACAGGGGCCTGTCAGGAAGGCATGAGCCGGTAACCAGATTGCAGCAGAGAAGCACCTACAGAGGGAGTAGGAGCCTTCTTCAGCTGAACCGTGATCGTCGTTCCGAACCTTGAATGTCGTGTCGAAGCCTTCCTCTGCACGTCCCTTTTTGTGCGTTCTTCGGCCTGGAGGAGCTTCGCAAGGTTTGCTGTGGGACGCTATATTGGCTTTGGGTTAGCTTAGATCCCATAGACAAACGTAAACTCACCTTTGCCTGGTCTTCTACCAGATCATCTGGCTTGACGCCTCTGAACAACAGGTAAAAGATGTCCAGTACGAGAGCATTCCAGTTGTTGAACAGAGGGTCATTATCGGTGTTGGCAGCGATTGTGAGCAAGAGCTTCATGACATGCGTGTCTTCAAGTACCCGCACCAGTCGACCTTGCAAGCCAGCCAGCTCAAACGAATCGTTACTCCTTAGTGCATTCGCCGGAGGGTCCTACGCGAAACGTTAGCTCGATCTTAAAGGCATGACGCGGATTGCATACCTTGATGAATGCTAAATTCCTAACCAGATGCAACACAACGTTGATGATCTGACCATCCCTCTCACTCCTCTCCTTCTTCCCCTTGGCCAACGGTGCAAGCGTAACTCCCAACAATGCCTTCCACACCTCCTTCTTCAACAAGGCACCCTTGTACACCAAGTGACTCTCCATCAACTGCGTATAGTCCGTCCCTTTGACATCCACCTCGGCTTCATCCAGCTCCTTAAGCTCCTCCGCCACATCGATAGGCCAAGTCATAGCCGTCATTAGATCCACCGTGGCAATCGCCCTCTTGTCCTCAAACTGTCCTTGACCGGCTGTAGCCAAGAGGATGGGGATAAGGTCATTGGTAAGCAGCCGCGATTCGTAAAAGATGCGAGCTACAGTTCGGTCGTCGTCCGTGTCGTCTTTTCGCCAGAGCTTTTTGAGGTCTTTGAGACAGCCGTAGACTTCGTCGCCGAGCTTGTAGATGCTGCTGCTCTTGGTGGTCGAAGCACTTTCGTCTGCTTCCCAGCCTCCTAGTGCATCGACTACTCGAGTGATGATGGGCGTCAGGAGGGCTCTACGGTCGAGTTCAACGAAGCCATTTCTCTGGTCATCGTCGCCCCCCTCGTTCCCTGAATCGTCGTCAAAGATCTCGATGACCTCCGGGTCCATGGTTGTCGCAGTGGTGGAAGCAAGCGTTGATGTTTTCTTCCCAAGACTTTGTGAGGCAATTGTACCAGGATTCAGGGTGGTCTCGCGGTCGTGGTGAGTGTAACGAACAAACCCTGTTGGCGCGTCGTCCGTGCGACAGTTCTTTGGCGCGTGTCTGACTAAGCGGCCCCTATCAACTTGAAAAGCCCCTATCTTCATGTTGCGCTTGACCTCAGGCTCTAGAATCATCAAGCAGGGCACTTCCATAGGGGTGTAACCGAGATGGACCGGAAGCCCCTGGGGATGGGACATTGCGGCAATTGTTAAAGGTCCTCACCGCATGCAAAAAGTGGTTCGTTTGGAGTTGGATGCGAAGTGCGCGCTCGTCCTAGAACCCCTGAAGATTTCGGTTCTGGGTTAAGTCGACGCAACGAGCGGAATCGCCCCGGGACCCCATGGGTGAACATCTCCCCCCACCACGAAGACATTGTTTTTCGGTGCTCAAGACACACCTCAACCAATGCCGAGACCGCGCGAAGCGATTCCGTAGAGGGAACAGCCATTTCCGTTGCAAATTCAAGAGTAAACCGTTTGAGATATTGCGACCTTGTCACTAGACTTCGTACCGCCCAGATGTCGTCGACATCCAGGTCGGTCTTCGTCCAAGGTGTAGGTTCGATGGTGTCCTTCATCAGCGCTGAGAGATTGACGAAACGCGAGGCAGCTCGTCTCTCACCCTGGTGCTGGATGGTGAATAGTAATAGAGACCACGCCTGGGAAGCCAAGGAAGGCCTCCTGTTCGCCATCCAGGAGCGTTGAGTGCGTGAAGTTGTCTTCGGTGTCCGAAAGCTTCAGAAGGCCTACGCCCATCGTCCCCTTCAGCTGGAGAACCTGCACACGCAAGACCACTGGGGCAATCAGTTGTCTGAAGCGGTGGCATGTTGCAGCGAGCGCGAGAAGCATCTTCTGAGCGTAGGGAGGGGAAGGGGACGAGATGACATGGTCCAGGACCGCGAAGATGAGTTCGTTAGGGATTATGTCGTGATCAAGACCTTTGTTTAGGTTGGTAACGGAGAAACCTGATCTGTATGTACAATAGATGAAGGCAATAACACACGTCAAGTTAATCTTTAAATGCACGAGAGTCCTTGATCAGTAGTCAACATTGCCCCCTTGCCATGCAATATCGTATCTCCCAAAAGCTGATAATCCTTCCTCAACTCGTCGATCAACTCCCAGCCTTCCTTGATGAAAAATTTGCCCTCCGCCTCCGCCAATACATCCACCAACAGAACGTTTAGGCCCGGAAAGAGGTTGTTGACAAGCAGAGCAATCATCCGACATTCCTTGAACTTGAGCGCATCCGAACGTAGCTCTCTCAAGTAGAGGCGCTGGAGAGGATGCTGTTGAGTGATTTTCGGGAGTGGAGTGACCGCTGGTTGAGCGAGATCTGAGTTGGGTAGGGAAGAATCGAATGAAATATCCAGTTCAAGGAGGTGTGGCAGATGATCGCAGACGTGCTGCAGGGCAGCAAGACCGAGCCGTTCTCCTGAAAGCCTACGGATGCTGAGCTTGGTTAATGGCATCGCTTTGAACTTGGCTGCAAGACAGAGATGGTGGAAGAGTTGGTCAGGTCCGCCTGGTGTTGGCTGAATGTGACATTCGACATCAACAGTAAGTATTCGGAGATTGTCGAGGGCCATGAGCTGCGACAATGCCTCGAGAGGGATAATGCCACCTGCTCCGCTGTTCGCAAGTGAAATATAAGTCGCGCTGCGCGATGATACCGATATAAGATCCACCAAGTTCTTCCATGGCTTGCTCAGCGAAGGCTTCTCCGTGCAGGTTATCTCCACAAAGCTGACTTCGTGACTGATTGCGGCGGAGGCGGTGGAGATGAGCGTGTCGAGCTGCCCTGTGAGAGATACCGCCGTCCCCAGTAACCGATTACGCTTGATGGAAATACTGCATCGGACCTTCCGGTCGCAGGGGTCGAAACTCAGAGGCTTCGGCTTTTTTGCGAAGAGAACAAGTGTGCCCTGTTTTAACGGGGCGAAGCGGGCGAATTCCTCTACATGTCGAGTAGTGTTTGGAAGCTTGAGGTTCAAAGTGTGGAGAGTAGGAAAATTCGCAAGGATGGACCATAATGAGGTCGGGGGATTCGTTGCCTGGATTGAAAGCATGTTAAGGGTAGGTACTGCCCCTGCAGCATGTTGTAACGCCGATTGCAGGGGATTGGATGCACTGTCCGTTTTGGAGCCTATCAGATGCAAGGCCTTCACAGAGGGAGAGGCGAGCAAAGACAAGCACGTCAACTCCTCTGCCGCCAGCTTCTCCTCGCAGTGAAGCTGCTGCAGCGCAGGCAAAAGTACCTCTCCCGTCACCGCCTGAAAGGCAATGAGCATGGCCATAACTTGCACCGATGGGTAAGCTCCATTGCAAGAACCAATCTTGAATTGGCGAACCCGACGGGAGTAGGTCCTCCATCTGACAAAGTCGTCTCGATTCAGGGGCCTCATGAGGATCTGGGAACCGGTCAGATTGTTAAAATCTGTGGGCGATCGACGATACAAGTGACGGAACGTACAGTGTCATGCAGCGCGCTCTCAGGTAGGAGCCGAAGCAAGGGTGAAAGAGAACTCATTTCTGTCCAGATATTGTCGGAACAGGACTCGAAGAATGTCCGGGACAACGTGGACATCTTTCGCCATTGAGGATATCTCTTCGTCTCCTCGAGGCCTTGCCCATAGCAAGCGATGATGAGATCCACCAAGTCCTGGTTCCGCAGAACCTGCTCTGTCGCCACGATCGAGTCCTTCTCCCAGCTGGCGGCTGATGACAGCTTATCGTTGCCCCTTGGTGCGAGCTGGTCAAGGGTGTCGTCTTCTGCTAGGAGTGTCTGGGCATCTTCAAACGGAGACGAAGGTGGTCCAGGTTGCATTGCCGGTGTGATATTGAATAGGGCAGCATCGGGGTCCATCGGAGGCCAGATTCAACGTGATGCTCGGTCTGTGGCAGGCCAGAGATCAGAGCCAGGACGTGGACCCCTTCGAGGTGCCCACGAGGCCATTCAGATTAGTCATGGACATCGCCGTTGTGTGGCGTAGTCGGTGCCTAATGCTCTCAACTGGTATGCAAGGAAGCAACAAGGCTCAGCAATTGAGCGCTCACGAGTAGACACAGTACCACTCAGATACACAGTACATGCCGTGTTGGCGTGGGCTACATTGTAGAGGATTCTCCACAGGTGGTTCCAGGCGATCGAGATGACACACAACTTGAAGGTTCTGACAAGCCTCCTTCGGGAAGGGCTTTCTTCCCAACCTGAGGGTGGCTTGAATCAATGTCAGCGTCCTCGTGTCAAAGGAGCTGCTGTTCGTGTTCCCCGAGTTACAGCTAGGGACCCGTCGGGGGCGATTGGAAGGTAGTTTCAGCATCGCAAGGGCGGAGCTCGCTGCTAGGACTACCCACGATGCCAGTCACCTCGCTTCTTGTTCAACAACGTTGCCCGGTCATAGGGCAAGGGCTTGGCGCTCATCTGGAGAACGAGGTGGAAAGTCAGTGACTGTACCCTTAGAGTCGTGAATCAATACAGCACTCACCTTGACCCCGACACTTAACTCGACTGTAGTCTCATCGCCGCAGAGCAGCAGAGGAGAATGAGGTACGCTCTCGGACAATGAACCCACAAAAGAAGGCGTAAGGTATTAGCATTATCATTAGTCGAAGTATACATCCCATCTCTATAGCACAAACCAGATCACCAAACCATACAAAAGAAATCGCCAACCCTCTACCTCCTCTTCGCAACAACCTTGACCAACGCACTCTTTACAACACCCACAGCCTTCTCCGTCTCCTTCCTCGTCAACGCAGAAGTCAACGCAAGCTTGATGCTCGGCCTCGGCTCATGCCATTCCTGGCCCCTCAACCTCTTCGCCCTCGTCACCATCACACCCTGCGCCAAACACTCTTCCACAACCTCCTGCAAGATCCTCTCTTCCGCATGGGTGTCCCATTCCGGTTGTTGTGCCTGTTTACCATGTTTGCCTGCAGAGGAGGGGTGGAGAGAAGCGGAAGGCGGAGCGGTGGGTGTCTTCAATGTGATATGCACAATCGGAGACGCAGGGTGCGACGGCACACTGACACAATCCACCTTTTCCAAAATCGCACGTGCAGCTCGGATGTTATCCTGCAACGCCTCGAAAATCGACGGTGTAGACCGGAAGATGTTGATCCCCTCTGAAGCGCTGACCGCCAACAAAGCAGGCATGGCAGCTGAGAACACGAAAGAGGGTCCGTTGATCCGTTGGTGGTCCACGACGATTTGAGAGCCAGCGCAGAAACCCGCCAGCGGAAGAGAGACCGATGGCGCATGAACCGAGGAGCATGTCGACCTTTGAAGCGGGGACGTTGTAGAGTTCTGTTAGGCCGCGCCCGGTACGTCCGACTGAACCGAAGGAGTAGCTCTCGTCGAGGAGGAGGCGGTATTTGTATTTATACTTGAGCTCGATCTGATCGTTCGTTCGTTAGCAAGCCATTCGAGGGGCGATTGAGGATGAATGAACGCACAAGTTTGGGAAGGTCGACCATGGCACCATCGCGTTCAAAAATGCCTTCGGTGATGATGAACCGCCTGGTAAGAGGCCCCCGTCGTTTCTTGCGCTCCTTTTCGACTTGCTGAAGCACTTCTTCGAGGCTCTTCAAGTCGTTATGGTCGTACCACCGAACAGTGGATCGTGAAATCTGGATACCCTTTTGGATGGCAAAGTTGACGTTTCGGTCAGCGACGATGATGTCTCCTCGTTTGCAAAAGGCCGGGATGACGGAGGAGACGGTGGAGAAGCCTTGAGAGTAGAGAATGGAGGCTTCGGTGCCTAGAAAGTCGGCAATGTCGCGTTCCAGATCCATGTGTACGTCTGGAGAGAAATCAATTAACGGCAACGCGAATAGAATGAGGATACGCACCGAGAGTTCCGTAGAAACCTGGAGGACCGCAGGATCCCAAGCCGTACTTGCGCAGTGTCTCGACTGCCCGCTGCTTGATGTGCTCGTTACCAGCCAGACCAGTAAAGTTGAGACTGGCAAGGTTCAGGACGGTCTTGCCAGTTGAAGCCAGCTTGGGTTTCGGCCCATTCGGTCCTGAGATGACAGGTACCGCGTCGAGGTCAGACTGCTCCGTTATGGAGAGCTCGTTCCCCAAAGGTTCTGGTATCCATTCTTCCACCAATTCATCGACTTCCTGCGACAACAATGAGTCCCTTTACACTGGCTGACATGAAAACAAACAGACCTTGTCAGTGAACTTGATGAAACCCTTCTGGTTAGCCCTTGTCCGTGACTGGAGCAACGTTCGAATGGCAAAGACGACCAGAATAAGTTCAAGGATGGTCCTTCCTGGGTCGTTCTGATGCGAGCTTCGAACATATCGCTGAATGACTGCGGAACCTGGCAGCTTGTTGAACGAAGTCTCGACCGTTGAGAGCGCGCTGGCAAGGAATGTGAAGACAGGGTCGAGTGAGGACCTAGTGTGTGTCATTTCGAAGCCTGCCATGACTTGCGTTGTGCCTCTGGAGACTACTGGGACGATGTGGCCAACCCTGGGGACTGCGGGACGTGGTGAGACGGAAAAGAAATGGGTTCACCCAAATTATTGAGTGATGTGTCAGATCATTTACGTAAATTTCGGGATCAAAGGCCTGGGGGAGAAATTCAGGCCTGGAAGGATAATACTGTAAGACTGCCAAATGGCACATACTCAGGAATTCTCATTTCTGAAAGGTAACACTTAGAATGAAATATGGATGGATAGCTGGTCTGAAGTCACTAAATAGGACTGGCAAAGGGTGGACGAGGAGAGAAACGCGATCATTCACCACGCGTCCCCCTGATGCTGCGGCGTCCTGCAAGACAAAATGCTCGGATTCACTACAGCGGCCTCTGAAATAATACCTATTGCTACCAGTAATGTGCCTTGGTACTTATACACCACGAATAGCTTTAAAGCAAGTCTAGGACCATCGAAAGCCGAAAGGCCCAGTCACGCATCACCGAACCCTTATCATAGTACCATCAAATTGCATCGCGCCACTCAGACTATCCCTCCAGTTTCCTAGGGGTAGGGAGGACCATGGCGTCGATGCTAAATTTAAGAAGGTGGATGATGGTTGCAAACTATATCATAAATTACATTGGAACTAGCTGGAAAATGCAGCCAGGAACCGTGATGGGCAGTATTATGAAGGCGAAGGATCGGTAAAGTTAGCTACACGAATACGGACTTCACTATTAGGAGTAGCAACTGGTTTAGATAGTTGAGTTACGTTCCTCTTCCCTACGTGGTTTGATACCTATGGTTTCCTATAGAGTATTGTCAATGTCACCGTGAAGACGAGTCCCACAAGCAGGACAGAGCTAGTGACGGCCTGGTCGCCAATGGACAAGAAATCGAGGAGTAGGTGATGACCTTTGCGATCTAAGTGGGTGCGTAGAAGCTCAACAACGTCTCTGTGGCCTCGCTCTTGCGCAATATCAAGGGCAGTCTTGCCAGCCTTACACCGCAAATGGACCTTGACACGTGAATCGGCCAAGAGGACCTTGACCACATGTTTCCATCCAGTGTATGATGCAAACATCAGGGGAGTAAACCCTTCGGAATCAACATGATTGGGCTTGATCTCTCGATGTGCGAGAAGGAAAGCGACTGCAGTGCCTGAACCAACCACCGACGCTACCGACAAAGCGGTCGCGCCAGAGGCATTGAGCGCATTGACGTCAATCTTGGGATGATTCAAGAGAAGGGTCACCATCGCTGGGCCGTGATGAGGCAGCATTGCCCATGCCAAAGGCGTAAACCCATGATCCTTGTCGAACGCGTTGGCGCGAATGCGATTGCAAGACAGTATCTCTGCCACCGCGTTCCGTGAATTTCGACGAATGGCGAGGATTAGGGGTGTCACTCCTCTGACGCGTGTCCTTTGGTTTGGATCGTACAGTTGGGAAGGACCTGCGGCAGAAATAGGAAGGTTGAAGTAGGCAATCATATGGAGGGGTTCCAAGATGTCATAGTATTCCGCCTGATCCGACAGGCATACTGGGAATGCACTGCATCCTTGAATGAAGTGCGCCAGCTGGTTAGCTGTAGACGCGTCGTCGAGTGATTCCCGGGCGTGGATTGGCCAGGCTTCGTAGGCATATGCAAGGAGTGAGGATGCTTTCAAAGCGGTTTCGAGAGCCTGACCATCAGCGAGAGTGGTCCGTTGAAATCCGCTTTCAGCGAGAAGAGCCATGCAAACCAAGGCGGGAAGGGAATGGGGGTAAGGGCATGATTCAGAGATTAAGGATATCACGGCGTCTCTAGCGCTGCCATCTAAGAGGAATATAAATCAACCGCATTTCTCCTGAGCACGGTGGGCGACTCACGGACAAAGTAGACGATATTAGTCTCTTCCTCAACATTCACCAGACCTTGACAGAGACCTATAAGTGTGATTCCGTCAACAAGTCGACTGTGGTCGAACTTGTGGGTGTCAGCGGTGGTCGCAACGGCATGGCGCAACTCGTCGATTGTCAATGGTCTCGTCACACAGAGCAGCCAGACAAGGACATTCTTTGCAAGAAGGGCCAAGTCAGGAGGCTGGCCAATGATGCGCCTCCAGGTTTCCTGATAAATGTCCTCGATCCGAGACGGAAAGTTTTCGAGAGTCCTCCGAACTTCATGTGCGCTTGTGCAGCCTCGGAGGGCAGCGAGCTGGAGTGAGGCATGCAGGAACCTAGTAAAGGATGAGTACAACTGTTATCACAGAGGAACTATCACCCACATTCCGCCGCATGTCTGCTTTATTGTCGAGGTAACCTTCTCCCTGAGGGCAGGGCCTTCTTGGTTAAGGATTCTTTCCAGAACTGGACTGCCCGCAATTTCCTTGGTGATATGCAGATTGAGGTCGTGATCCTGGGCAAGAATTATGAACCGGTGAGCGTCAGAGGAATAAACATCCTGTGTGGGAGGAAAGCAAGATGTTATGAAGAGCTTGATGTTGAGAGTGCTGAGCTTCTCGAGGAGCTTGAGTTGGATGTCGGAAGGCGCCTTGTCCAAGCCCTCGAGAAAGTAGAATGTGGCTGCCATCAGCTGTGAGAAGCAGTGAAGAAGACGGAGAAGCTCGGCTTCTGAGGGTAGGGTCACCTCTCGGATGTGCTTTGCATACAACTCCTTGAGAACTGGAAGACACTGTGGGTGCCTTTCGATGGTCTGCTTGACCAAGACAAGTAGAAAGTCTGAAATTGTCGCATTCGTATGGTCGCCATGACCGAAGTAGATGTAAGCGACGCAGACGGGTGAGTCTGATGCTCGTGTGCAGAGTTCAACCTCGTTGATGACGATTGAGCTGACAGTTGGTAAGTGACCGTGTCGAAAGATGGGGGGATGGAAACACCACTTACCTAAAAATTGTTTTGCCAGTGCCATCTGAAGACGGCGTTAAAGTCATCAGCATCACTGAGAAACCTCTTGCGGGAAACGAGCTTACGCATCCCAGTTCCCCACATGGTCCTCAGGACCCCACGAGGCACCAGCCATTGACAGTACTCCTGCCATTCGGGGAAACGAGGGCCTGTGCCCGCTGTCGCCTTGCTCAAGTTAGCAGCATGGATGTTTCGGTGGTGGGTATCTCGTGCAGGATTGCTTTCAACGACATCTCATCTTCATTGCTGAATTGAACGCCGGCGTTCTCGCCGCTATTTGAAGTACCCGCCGTTGATGTGCACGGTGTAGCCTGTCCCTTGGAAATGGACGGACCCACTACGTGTGTTTCTCCTGAGCAGACGTCCACGAATCCAATTCATGCCAAGTTCATACCTCTGGATTCTTTCGGCTGCCTATTCTCCGTAAGCGTTGCGGTACGATTGCATGACGCTGTCGCACTCACCATGGCCATGATAGAGGGCGTAAAGGTGAGGGTGGACAAATCGAAAGGATGGCACGTGTGGGTGGAGGTTACATTACTTAGGGCTCCTTCGGATACCCAATCCCAGCTCAATCTCAAGTTTGATCCAAGTTTGATCCCGGAGATAATAAGTCGAAAAGGAAAGGTGTCGGCAAGCGTTGGCCCTCATCGGCGGATGATGTGAGGTCATATCAGCCAATCATATCTACAACCGGATTGGGATAATGTTGAACGCTCAAACATCTGCCCTCCTTGTTGCATCTTCGCAGATTACTTACTAGAATAACACACTAAGATGAGTCCTGTAAGTATCCATAACTGTTCTCCAATTTCTTCCTCCACTTTTCAACATTTTTGGCAGGAAAACGCCAACAAGGACCACAGAGAATAGGGGCTCCATCAGTCGGAGCAGCTCGGGGCTGAGGCGGGTTGATGCGTCTGTGACCGTCTTTTATGACGCTTGCCGACACCTTTCCTTTTCGACTTATTATCTCCGGGATCAAACTTGGATCAAACTTGAGATTGAGCTGGGATTGGGTATCCGAAGGAGCCCTTATGGAAAACAGTTCCTGTGCACGACGTGGGCGCCTAATCAGAAATTCAACGTAAGAACGGGTGCTCAGGGTCCGGACTCCGCGGATGAGCAACAATGCTGTAAAATACAAGCCATGCCCGCCACCCTTCGCTACCACAATCGTGTGTGACGACGAATTGAATCATTACTATGGAGTTCTCAGCTCTCAACACAGCACGTATTGTTTCAGCGGAGCAGAGATTTCAATCATCTGTCAAGCCTTAGCGAGAGCTATCAGAAAGGGACGAAATTCGAACGTCAGCTTCAGTTGGTGAAGGCAGATTCCTTATCTATTTAAAGCGGTCCTAGCAGTGCAGGACGTCGCGTGCCAGGGCGCCCGCTTATTATTCGGTGAAAGATTTGCGCGATACAACGTCGAGCACGTAGAAGTAGCAGCCAAGGATTGGCACTGAGGGAAGGATTTGGAGTACAAAGCATCCCTGGCGTCGATGCTAAGTTTAAGAAGGTGGATGATAATTCTAAACTGTATCATAAATTCCATTGGAACTATGAGAAAAATGTAGCCAAGGACGGTGATGGGCGGAGTATTATGAAGGTGAAGGATCGGTAGAGCTAGATACACGTATACGGACTTCACTATTATTAGCAGTAGCAATTGGTTTAGATAGCTGAGGTACGTTCCTCTTCCACATATAGTTTACTACCTATTGTTTCCTATACAGTACTGTGAATGTCACCGTGAGCACGATTCCCATGAGCAGGACAGTGTTGGTCACACCCTGGTCGCCAATGGACAAGAAATTGCCTAGTAAGTGATGATCCTTGCGGTCCAAGTGGGCGCGTAGAAGCTCAACAATGTCGCCGTGGCCTTCTTTTTGCGCCAGATCAAGGGCAGTCTCGCCAGCTTTGGACCGCAAATGGACCTCGACGCGTGAATCGGCCAAGAGGACCTCGACCACATTCTTCCGTCCAGTGCATGATGCAAACATCAGGGGAGTAAACCCTTTGGAATCAACATGGTTAGGCTTGATCTCTCGATGTGTGAGAAGGAAAGCGACTGCAGTGCCTGCACCAAACACCGACGCGACCGACAAAGCGGTCGTGCCAGAGGCATTGAGCGCATTGACGTCAATCTTGGGATGATTCAAGAGAACGGTCGCCATCACTAGGTCGGTAAGAAGCATCATTGCCCATGACAAAGGCGTAAACCCATCCTTGTCGAACGCGTTGGCTAGAATGCTATTGCAAGACAAAATCTCTGTCAATGCATTCAGTGAATTTCGACGAACGGCGAGGATTAGGGGTGTCACTCCTCTGACGCGTGTCCTTTGGTTTGGGTCGTACAGATGGGAGGGACCTGCGGCAGAAATAGGAAGGTCGAAGTAGGCAATCATATGGAGGGGTTCCAAGGTGTCATAATATTTCGCCTGACCTGACAGGCATACTGGGAATGCACTGCATCCTTGAATGAAGTGCGCCAGTCGGTCAGCTGTAGACGGGTCGTCAAGTGATTCCCGGGCGTGGATTGGCCAGGCTTCGTAGGCATATGCAAGGAGTGGGGATGCTTTCAAAGTGGTTTCGAGAGCCTGGCTATCGGCGAGAGTGGTCCGCTGAAATCCGCTTTCAGCGAGAAGGGCCATGCAAACCAAGGCGGGAAGGGAATGGGGGCAAGGGCATGATTCAGAGATTAAGGATTCCACGGCGTCTTTAGCGCTGCCATCTAATAGCGATATAAATCGACTGCGTCTCTCCTAAACATGATGCATGACTTACGGACAAAGTGGACCACATTGGTCTCTTCCTCAATATCCACCAGACCACGACAGAGATATATAAGTGTGACTCCGTCAACAAGTCGACTGCGGTCGAACTTGTGGGTGTCGGGAGAGGTCGCAATGGCATGGCGCAACTCGTCGATTGTCAATGGTCTCGTCGCGCAGAGCAACCAGACAAGGGCGTGCTTTGCAAGAAGGGCCAAGTCAGGAGGTTGGCCAAGGATATGCCTCCAGGCTTCCTGATAAATGTCCTCAATCCGAGACGGAAAGTCTTCGAGAGTCCTCCGAACTTCATATGCGCTTGTACAGCCTCGGAGGGCAGCGAGCTGGAGTGAGGCATGCAGGAACCTAGTAAAGGATGAGTACAACTGTTATCGCCGAGGAACTATCACCCACATTCCGCCGCATGTCTGCTTTATTGTCGAGGTAACCTTCTCCCTGAGGGCGGAGCCTCCTTGGTTGAGGGTTCTTTCCAGAACTGGACTGCCCGCGATTTCCTTGGTGATATGCAGATTGAGGTCGTGATCCTGGGCGAGGATTACGAACCGGTGAGCGTCAGGGGAGTAAACGCCCTGTGTAGGAGGAAAGCGAGATGTTATGAAGAGCTTGACGTTGAGAGTGCTGAGCTGCTCCACGAGGTCAACTTGAACGCTGGAAGGCGTCTTGTCTAAGCCCTCGAGAAAGTAGAATGTGGCTCCCATCAGCTGTGAGAAGCAGTGAAGGAGACGGAGAAGCTCGGCTTCTGAGGGTCGGGTCGCCTCTGGGATGTGCCTGGCATACAACTCCTTAAGAACCGGGAGACAATGTGGGTGCCGTTCGATAGTCTGCTTGACCAAGACGAGTAGAAAGTCTGAAACCGTCGCATTCGTATGGTCACTATGGCCGAAGTAGATGTAAGCGACGCAGATGGGGGAGTCTGATGCTCGTGCGCAGAGTTCAACTTCGTTGACGACGATTGAGCTAGCGCACGGTAAGTGAGCATGGCAAAGGATGGAAAGATGGGAACATAACATACGCAAGGGTTGATTTGCCAGCGCCGACTGAAGACGGCGTCAAAATCGTTAGAAACCCTTCGCAACCTCTTGCGGGAAAGGAACTTACGCATCCCAGTCCCCCACATTATCTTCGGGTAGCCCCGAGGCACCAGCCATTGACGATACTCCCGCCACTCGGAGAAACAAGGACCCGTGCCAGTTGTCGCCTTGCTCAAGTTAGTTGCATGAATGTTTCGGTGGTTGGGTATTGCCTGCAAGATTGCTTTCAACACCACCTCATCGTCTTCACTGAATTGGATGCCGCTATTGAAGCTCTCACCGCTGTTGAAGTACCCGCCGTTGATGTGCACGGTGTAGCCTGTCCCTTGGAAAATGGACGGACCCCCAACAGCGGCGTTATCCCCTACATGTGTTTATCCTGAGCAGCATCACGAAGCTAATTCATTCAAGTTCATACCTATGGATCTTTCAGCTTCCTATTCTCCTGTAAGCTCTGCGGTAGGATTGTAGGACATCGTCGCACTCACCATGGCCATAATAGAGGGCGTAAAGGTGAGGGTTGGACAATCGTAAGGATGGCACGTGTGGGCAAAGGTTACATTACTTATTATGGAAAATAGTTCCTGTGCACGACATGGGCGCCTAATCAGAAATGGTGCACAGGGTCCGGACTCCGCGGATGACAACAATGCTGTAAAAATACAAGCTACTTGTACGCGCCACCCTTCGCTACCACAATCGTGCCACGTGACGACGAATTGAATCATTACTTTGGAATTCTCAGCTCTCAAAACGGCACGCATTGTTCTTTCAGCGAGCCGTGCTTTCGATCATCTGCCGAGTCTCTGTGAGAGCTGCCAGAAAGGGACGAAATTCGAACGTTGCATAGCTTCATTTTGTGAAGTTAGATTCCTTTGTTTTATTTAAAGCGGTCTAAGCGGTGCAGGACGTCGCGTGCCAAGGCGCCCGCATATTACTCGGTGAAAGATTTGCGCGATCCAACGTCGAGCACATAGAAGTAGCAGCCAAGGATCGGCGCTGAGGAGAGGATTTGGAATAAATACAAAGTATCAGAAGAAAAATCAGGGCAGCTTTCCTCAGGGTGGTGGCCCCGAACCAAGAAGGGTTGACCGAGTTGCCTTTAAAGAGCGCGTCCTGTGATCTGCTACCCATGTCCCATCACATGAGCGCATAGACTAACAGCGCAGGTGCCTGCCTATTTGACTTCTGATATTAGGGAGATGACCTAGGGGAAGTGTCAGGCAAAGGGTTTGGCTTTGTCTAGAGCTGTACAATGAGAAAGGATGCACCTTCGCTTAGACTCAGATGTGCTCTCTGAAGGTAATGGCGGGGCTCAAATACCTCATCCTTCCATTCGCCATTCTGCTGCAACTAGAGACGACCCTCAGGCAGGTACAATTTGGTTGGGTACAAGGCTTCGAATTCTCTTCTCATCCAGCTGTTCATCTGCCATCGAACATCCTGAATGACGCCCGCCACTGCTTTGGCATCCGAGTCTGGTATTGCGCTCAGGCGCCTCCAACGAGCCTGTGTTTGGATTGGCAGCCCCTTCAATGTGTCCCGCGTGTCACCAAGCCAGCTTCGTTTTCCTTCCGCTGCCAATGCCCAGGGTCTGTCAGCGCAGCCCGAGTGATTGTCCCCTCTGGCAGTCCGACTAGGTACTGGAGGTATGAGAGGCCGAGAATCGCCCTACGAAAACGAAGAGGCGTAACAGCCGTCTCGATACAGATCACCACTGTCGGCGATCGTGAATGCAGCCCTATTGCGCGCCTGAGGTATACAACTTCCACTTTTAGTAGGCATTCTAGCACTGAGAGGCTGGTATCCCACGAGGTCTCGCATCCGTGTGTCAAGTGTGGATCCATAAGCACCCAATAGAGCTTGATTGCATGGTAGGAATCCACTTGCCTATCCTTCGTTCAATGGCGCAAATTACCCGACCGATCCTCTGCGCCTTTGACACCTTGATCCCATAGTGATTTCGAAAGAGATCTCTAGTTCCTGTACTAAATGTCAGACCGACATATGGCTGCTCGGTGGTGACCATCACTTCACTGGCACCAAGCGCAAATGGACAATCTATTGCATGGTAAATACCTCAGCTTGGTCCACGGGCTATATGGCAACTGCCTTTGCTTTGTGGATAAATCATGCACCATCCCCTCTCTGATGCCATGGACGTGGAAGGAGCGCGCGACGCGTCTCCCCGGTGTACCCCTGAGACGCCATCCTGCAATTCAAATGCTTGGCGTATGCCCTGGTGTATTTCTTCAGGAGAGCCTCGTGGTAATTACTGACATTCAGAGGTGCTTATACACCTTGAACAGCTCTAAAAGCTCAGTGCAGGTCCATCGTTGAAGCCGTTGAATGGGCGATAGGTCACGCATCACCGAAACCTTATCATCCCATCAAATTGCATCACGCGGTTCGTCAAGAAGAAAATCCCCCCCTTCAGTTTTTGGTCTTATATAACCTTGCGCTCGCTGCCTTACCCATTTTCTTTTCCCCCTTATGAACCCCTCAGGCAACTACGAATGGACGAATTGTGTGCGCCGACGTGAGTTCTTTCGTCTCTTCGAATTATCTTGCCCTGCAGTCCTCCGAATACCGGCGAGGAGGGCGAGATAGAGATAAATGACCTCGACGGCGAGTGAAAGGCGCATTGCTGACATTATCGAGCAGGCTCGACGCACTCGATGAATTCATTCAAGCACAAAAGAGTCTCCTTGCCAAGACGCAATCCGACATAGCCAGGCTACGAGATCTGAAAGCTCAAGCAGCCGAGGACATTGAAGGATTCGTTGAGAATCTTAGTGAACGGGTGCGTCTAGGTTTTGGTCTTGATCGTCACGGAAATTGATCTCAGCCGTAGCTGGACGACGAAGCGTTCAAACTAAGCGCTAGGGAGCAGGAGTTTACTCTGAGGGTATCCAAGCCGATCCAATGGGACACTTTTCAGGGCTTGGGTGCGTCCTTTCATTTATTTTGAGCGGACAAGTATTGAGCTTAGACAGACCCAACGGCGCTGCGAACACTCTCGTCTTCGCTTCTGGCATCTACGATCTCTCGGACCCGCCCTGCGAAATCACAACGCTCGCCGCTCTCTCCTCTACAGGCGTTCGTGAAAACGGCAAAGAGAACCTCGTAGACCCTCTCTTTGACAAGTATGGCTACGTCTCTGATCCCGAACCAGAAGAAGAGGGTACGTTCTTCGCCTCTTCTCCGTTCAGCTGTACTTATATTCGTTCAAGATCCCGAAGCTATCGCCCGCGAACGAGAGCGCGAAAAGATTCGCGAGCTCAAACGCATGCAAATCCGGGGTGGGCGAGCTGGGAAAGGGGGTAGAAGTCTCAAGCTTCCTTCTCGTTTCGGTATGATGGGGGTGTTTGTGAGGCATGACGTCGAGGATGAAGCTGCCTTTGAAGTGGACATTGATAACGATGTTGATGTCAGTGCGCCTACTGTGCGGACGGGAGGGAAAGGGGCCCTGAATGTGAATGGGAAGGGTTATGTTGGAGGCGGGAAGTGTCCAGCGCTACTCGACGAGCTTATGGACACTAGAGAAGACAGTCACGAAGCGTTGTGCTCTCCGCGTCTCTCCCAAGAACATACACCTCCGTGCGCGAACGATCTCGACGCTTCGCTCCCCATGCCGGTACCACTACCCCCTCCTTCCAAGCCTCGCTCCTCGCGCACGTCTTCGAGACCCAAGCGTACCAAGGGCGGCAAGAACCCCGCTCTCCTGGTATCCGAGTCTGCTGGCTCGATGGACTACGACGTCGACGTCGACATGGACGACTTTGCGTTTGACGTTGATCAGAACATGGACGCAGGCGGCTCGGACCACGACGACTTTGAGGACCCAGTCTACGAGGCGGAGAGGAAGGGATGCGTCAATAATGGTCGATCTTCGACCAATGGGAGGAGGTCAGCGTCAGCGTCAGCTCCTGCTTATCTTCACTCGGCATCTCAGGGTACGTCGAGTTCCAGGGGCAAACCAAAGAGCAAATCCACTGGGGCGTCGAAGGCGAAGACGAAGAAGGGGAAGAAGGCAGGAAAGGTAGACGACGACGACGACGACGACGACGACGACGAGGCTGCGGCAGCTACGACAACGAAGAAGCCAAAACCAAAGCCTGAAACGTATAAACAAGCATGGTCGGATGACGAACAGAGGCTTTTAGAGCAGCTCTTGGATGAGATTCCAGAGGGGGAGAAGTTTAGGTTTGTACTTTCTGCTTCTCGGCGATTTGCTCAGAGTGCTGATACGGATTGTTTGACAGGTGGCAAAAGATCTCAAAAGCGATGGGAGGCAAGAGGACGCCTCGACAGGTTGCGAGTCGGGTTCA